>CAJQUN010002898.1:0-20996 GCA_907163345.1 Haberlea rhodopensis | reverse complement strand
TAGCATTATGTATTTTAATCTTACAGTGCCTATGCCAATGATCTTACAGGGCTTGTCTTGCCTAGTAACACTTCCCCACCTACATTCATCGATTTTTTCCAAACCATTCCATTTTTTTGGACACAACTGAAAAGTGCAGCCACTATCGAGGACCCAAAGATATTCAAATTTGGGGTCTGTGACACATAGCACTTCTGCACTTCATACCTCATCTGCCAGTGAGACTTGTGTGTTTATCCTTTGGCTTGTCATTGGATTTCTTCCTATCAGGGCAATCCTTTCTGAAATGACCAGGCTTATTACGTAAAACACTTCATATTTTTCTTAGCTTTCGATCTTGATCTACTTTTTAGTTTTAGGGCAAGATTCTCCTCTTTTCAGATCTTCCCCCTAACCATCAGACCATCACTAGTGTTACTAGAACTAGTATTCATAAGGTGTTCAGTTTCCTTTGCTTTAAGGCCTTCTGAACATCATTGTAGGACAAAGACTCTCTAGCGTATTTCATATATTCGACAAAGTTAAAAAAGTTTTCGGAAGAGCATTTATTACAATTATAGCCTTATCTTCATCCTCAATTTTAATTCCTATGTTTCTGAAGATCAAGAATTAACCTATTGAAGTCATCTAGTTTTGACTAAGAGATTGAGACTCAGTCAATGTAAAACCAAAGAGATCCTTCAAGTAAATCACTTTTGAAGGGATTTGTCATGCAACATGTCGGATTTTCAGAGGAGATTTCGCGTAGCCCTTGTCATTAAGATGAAGCGTGAGCATACTGAAAGCAAGCCAACATCTCTTGCTTCTGATCATCTCTAAGGGACTCCGGTAACTTCTTTTCTCCAAAGTGCATTCGCTACTTTCTGTTGAATCAAATAGCGTACATGCGTCTATGCCACAACCCGAAATCTCCTTTGCCATCAAAGCGTTCTACATCAATCCTCGCAACCATCTGTTGAATCTTCTCGAGCCAAGAACCTGCTGTTACCACTTGTTGAAGAAATTGGCTCGAAAATTTATTTAATGGCACTTCTATATACATTACATACGATCATGCAAAACGTTTCTTGAAGCTTCGTTTGATTTCTTGATCTTTTATTTCTTCACAAGTATTTTACTGTATATTTGACAGAATTACGTGAACAAGCAATCAACTTCAATCAAGCAATATATGAATGTAAGCAAATAAACTGCAGAAGCAAAATACGAAGAAAAGCATCGATGTTACGTGGTTCGGTTTACCAATCAACCTACATCCACGGGGGACATATTATTGATCACTCGAGTTCTTGAGATACAAGCATACAACCGATCGAATTCACTCAGTTTTCACTCTATGCATTAATGGAACTCTCTTGAACTCTCAATATTCTGCTTCTAATATCTCAATCTTTTCTCTAGGTGATGTTTTGTGCTGTTTGAATCTGAAAATGGCTTGTTTCCCTTCCGAGAGACCCCAACCAAGTATTTATACTCTCCACGAAGTGAAAGATTACTAACTCAGCATGCATCTCAACCGATCTTATAAGTTGGAACCACTTCTTCTGTAACCGCTCCACAAACAATTCAAAGCTCATCACCTTGAGATACTATCCGAGTTATCTTTTAACTTGGTTACTGGCATTGCTTTCACACTGATCTAATCTAATGAATGTTTATCATATTACCTTTATATTTTTAAATATTATATTATTAAATTTTTTATTTAATCCTTCGTTTGTCAAAGTTTCTAACCTTATTCCTTTCTTCTCTTCGCAGGATTGAAAGGGTTTCTTCCAAATAGACAAATCGAATCAACCCAGAATTTTAGGCAAAATGGAAATGATTGGTGGGAAGAAACTTTGTGAATTCAGATAATATATTTTAAAAAAAACCCAAAAAGGTATGTAGATGTTCTTTCTCTTGAAATGGGTGACAAGCTTTGTTTGTTTGTTCCTACATAAAAGACAGGCTGAAATGGGCATCATGGTACTTTGACAGTGGTCAACATCTGAAGCCCACTCTAGCTTGGAGGCCTGTGTATAACTTGTATATGTACCTAGGCTTAATGGGCTTCAAAAAGATGACCTATTCCAAATCGAGAAAATTTGTAAAAATGTACCAATAATAATAAAAAAATTAAACTAAGTCATGAAAAAAGTAGCAATACATAAACATAAAAAATGTACTTGTCTCAAGAAACATAATTCACATAGGTCCAATTTTTGAACTTTCTATTAACAACTTTTATTTGGACTAAAATATCCCTGATTTTTAAAAAACTCATCCCCTCCCCAGCGTCTTCCAATGTGCTTACTAATTATGACGAAACAAATAACACTTGTCAAACTTGAAGTCCCACCCAGCATGGCCAAAGCTTCTTACAGAACCCGATGGCGTATAAGGAATTCCACACCCCCGGTCATCATCCACAAATAAGAGTCGAAAAAATAAGGCGATTATATCCTGCAAAAATCTCGCCCAGATCAATTTAAGAGGAGTCAATTTTAGAAATTTGCTATACATATACACCAATAGATAACAATAACTAGTGCTGATTGATAGACGGATGGCGAAGGAGGGATCAGAAAGGATAATGGGGGTTTAGCATCTATGGAATCCGATGGAGTCGATATGGGTGTATCAATGAGGAAGGGTCATATTCGATCACGAAGGCGATGACGTAAAGCGGCGAGGGTTCTCTGCAACTGAATTCCGATGAGGAGGATAATGCAGAGCATAGGTTTATTCGAACGGGTCCTATGATCGATTCGTTTGATGTCGAAGCACTAGAAATCCCTATTTTATACACCTTATTTATATTCCGCTAATTAAGTATGTTCTTATTGTTCTTTGGGCGAACGACGATGATGAAAGTATAAGGTGTCTGCGCTTTTTGCTTTTATTTCTACTTCCCATGATGTTTGATTTTTTGTAATGTTGCTGCACGATTATTTTTAATGGGGTGCACGATTTGTGTGAAGATGTGCACGATTTTAACATGTACTGCACGATATTTTAACCATGATCGTGCATCAACCTAAAATTGGACATTGGATTCAAAATTGGACATTAGATGCCCTAAAATTGGACATTGGTGCAAGATGTTTAACACGGTGGTGCTCGATTTGTAGAGTGGTTTGGGGTGGAGAAGAAGATGCAAAATCGTGCACTCCCTATTTTTTGTCCTGGGTGCACAATTGTTTTTTGACCCGAGGGTGCCGATTTTTTTTTTGGCCTGGGGGTTCATGATTTTCTTTTGGTCTGGAGGGCACGATTTTTTTTTTGCCTGGGGGTGCACGATTTTTTTTAGCATGGGGTGCCACGATTATTTTTTGGCATGGGGGTGCACGATTTTTTTTGCCTGAGGGTGCACGCGCTATAGTAATCGCGTGAGAGGGTTATTAATGTCATTCAAATAGAATGGACCTAAATGAATTGATGTTTTCTTTGGTAGACTAGTTGAATTGTTGTTCATCAATGGTACCGGCTTGTAAATCCCCCGTCCAATTTTGTTCCCACATAGAAATCTTGCTGGCTTAACTTGTCAATTTTTAATACACAGAATAAAAATGAAGTTAATTTATGTTGATAAATATTCTAAACAGTAAAATTTTGATAAAAATGCAAATATTTGAGAGTTTTAATTTATAATATAAATCGACTTGAAAAATAGATAGTAGCGCTAAGATTGTAGCTATAATGTAGTAAAAGAAAGTGGCAAATATGATTGTGATTGGCTTTCGCAATTGGAATTGTGGAAAAAACTATGGATTCAAGAAAAAAGTTCTGTTTTTCATAGATTGAGTCAATTTGGAGTGAACCTAATTGAGACACCTCCCCCCACACAATTTACGAAATTCCCAGATCTCACACATAAGGGGACACTCAACTTTAGAAAGATATAGGCGGTGCTCGATCCAGATCAAAGTTTAACTCAAGATCTATTTTCTTGAACTAACCCTGGAATGAATTTAGGTGCTCGCAATTCGACATTATTGAAGTGACTATAACTATTAGTCAGTATCTTGCATTGCCTAGGTATGCATCTAATGTCTATTACGATCGATATATTCTATTATAATAAAATGAGGTATGATAAAATGTAAAAATAAGTATATTCCCCACACGACGCTCTTATTAATATTCATTAATCATTGGAAGTAACTAGTTATTTCATGTATCTAGCTAGTTCACTTGCTAAATAAAAAAGAAAAATAAAAAATAAAAATAAAGTTTTGTCCCATGAACAGTAAGTATTCCACATACAAACATTACTTAAAACTTAACCCAACATATATAATTAACAGTAAAGACTACTTACAATTGGCTACCCAGGCTCACAGGTTGGACCCCTGGACCGGATTCTATCCTCTTTTCTCTTCTCTTTTCGGATCCTAAAGAGGAATACGATTCCCGAAACAACCAACAAAACGACGCCAGCAAGTCCACACACCGCGCTTGCCACCACCAACCCTATCTTCACATGATCTCGACGACTGTCACGTGATCTCCGGCTCCCGTCCTCATTCCACCACGTGTCGCTATATTCCTCGCTTCCGGCAGTGGTAGAGACGACGTCGTCCCGCCGAAGAATGCGAACATTTCTTGTGCATCGTGGTCTGGTGTCGGAGGTGGAGAGTCTTCCTGATAGGCTAGACCGTGGTCGATGGCCGGAGATCCCGACAGTTGATCGGGTAGTGAGTAAATTTGCTGAGAATATGAAGGCGACGATGCCGTATCGGAGGAAATGGGCTCCATATTCGAGTGAATTGATGGGAGTGGGTGGAGAGAGAGACTTTATTTTATCCTAAAAGCGTAAAAAATATTTTGTAAGGTTATAAATGGAATTTAATAATTGTAACAGCAAGACAGCAGTTGAATGCTGTACACCGTCTTGACGTTTTTGTACCGCGTCCAAATTATTATATGACATAATGCTCATAACTCACTTGGTTGCCCAACGAATAATTAAGTAAGTGACATATGTTAAATTTATGAAAATTACTCTTATAATAACAATTATTGTTTATGACAACAAATTCTATTTCTCTTACATTACATTCATACTCACAATCAAGAACAAAATTTACCCCTCCTTGGTAGTCGAGTTGGTGGAGTAGTGATCATTGAGATTTTTGGTCACGAATTTGATACCTCCTACCAACATTTTCTCTGTCTAACATATCGCACTAAATTTGCCTAATGTGACTTAACTGGCTGATGTAATTTGTAGGCTATTACATTAGCTCGAGGGTTTATATACATGCACAAATAGTAATGGCTGTGGTTATTAAAAAAATAAAAATAAACAACAAATATGTCAAAACAAGACAAAATTGAACATGGGAAAACAAAATTTAAAATAATTATTGAGCTCCACTAGATACTTCAGTTTATGGGCACCAAACAACCTACAACACGTCAGTTTGTGGCACTGAAATGCTAGTCAGTTATGACACTAAATATCCGTTTACATATTAGTTTAAGTAGTAAAGACATTTTTTACGTCATTCAAAGGCATTTTAAGTTTCCATATCACAACTTGCATCATTCCCTAGCTAAAACCTTGGGATTAATCACATATTAATTTGTTTGATTATAAGTACTATAAAATTAGGGTCTATAGTTTTGCATATGAAGTTGAAGTTCAAAGGCAAATGTGTTTTTCTTCTCTTATAAATAAAATAATTTGGGATTTTTAATATAATAGAATAAATAAAAAACTCATAGCTTGATTAAAAGGAATTGAATACTAATGACTATTAAATTTGAAAAATATATGATGTTTGTGCCAAGTATCAAGAGTTGGTTTTTGTTGAATGCTGTAGGCACTTTCCATGCAATATACGCAATAGTTAATGTATTCGAAGTACATATAATTTGATGTATTTGCGCCATACATAAAAAAAATTTAGTTCAATGTTGGACTTGGTGTCGAGATAAGGAAATATTTTGATTGTGAACTTTATAATATATATACTACGTATAATTTCTGGATTGTAAGTATGTATGTATCTGATTAGATCGTTATGATCAATAATATTTATATATTTATAAAAAAAATAGTGGGGGCGTTAATTTCTTCAAACATTTAGGCTTGTGGGAAGACATATGTTGTCCAAGATGGAGGCATTAATTATTCAAATTCAGGGTTCTGGTGGTGGAGAAGTGAGACTTTGCATCGTTTTCAATTTTCCCATTACAAATATAAGGAGTGAAAAAAATAATGTATATTATCATGTTGTTTGCAAAACATTCTGCGATAATCATCACAAGAGAGGAGGAGAACACATATTCTCTTAATGGTGTAGTGGTAGAACTTCATTCATGCTAGTTTATCAAATAAGTTTGAATTTGTAATGGAGTAAACCCCATAGCCAAGGTTTACTAGTTCCACACATATAACAAGTATAACTCAAACATGACCTTCGTTAACCCACGTCATATAAAACTCCTAGGCCTTTGAGATCAATCTATCTTCTTCATTGGATAATAGCCCTCCCGCCAAACCAACCAAACCACCCTCTCTAATACTCATGTCTCGTGAAATTCAATTCTCCCATGTTATTTTTGGATCTCGACTATAATAAAATGGATAGATGCCAAAATGAGCCAGATTGAATGGGAATTTGGACCATTATTGCCATACTAGCGAATTGGAGTTGCAATCCATGGATTTTATCAAATACTATCCGTCTCGTGAGCCTCACATGGGTCCAAATCTTCTCATTATAGCCTTACCTACTCCTCTTCCTTCTCACTCTAATAAGCTTTATGTAACTTTGATGGAATATTTGTATTTTTCTTCACTTTGGGTTATTACACTTTAGAATCATTGTGCAACAGTATACATGGAGACTAATGTTTTCTCATTAATTTTTTTGTGAGACAAACCTGTGTATACGTGCTTTAAAGAACTGAACCAAATTTAATTGAGAATATTCGATCTAGCGAGCAAAATTTCATATAGGCATGTAAGCACATCAATGCTATAGAACCCTGATTATGGTGGGATCCATTTTTTTTTTAAGAGACCACACACTCCCCCATTATGATTCTTCATCAGCTCAGTAGAACCAAATCAAGTTATGTAAGCAGAACTGATATAACCATAAGCTCAAACCTGTAGAGTAAAGTCAATTAGAATAACTCTATGGAATCAGCTCTACCTATACTGATTTCATCAGCTCTAATCTATGCATAAACTCAACTTATACCATCAACTCAACATATGCTCAAGCTCAACATATGTTCAAGCCGAGCTTATTTTCAACCTTTGGAAGGGAGTCCATCAACTCAAACTACGAAGCAACCTATAAGCTTAACCAATGCAAATCAGCTTTACTTAGGTCAATCTCAACTAACCTCATTTATAAATAATGATAACGTGGGCTACATTTACAGAAGTTGAAGTGGTTGCCATTAAAGTGGAATAATGGGGAAGATAATGGAGATCTAGGCTATTACCCCTATAAATACCCGATCGTTCCACAACATTCTTCAGTCTTGTCTATGAGCACTCTCCTCCCCTTTTTCCATTATGATTATGATTTTTCATCAAAAAGACATAAAAAATGAATTTTGAGTGATTTCAACCAAATGAGTTTTTCTCCAATGATGTGATCCATTTTGTTTTTTCAACAAAAAAATGACTAAAAGCACAGAAAAACTGAGTATTTCAACCAAATGGGTTTTGACGGAAGATTAGATTTGACAGCAAGAGATGAGAGGAGGCCGCATGAAATTTGAAGAAATTTTATGAAACAGACAGCGTGGAGTCAGAAAAATTTAGCAAGGGGTGGCATAACTTTTTAAAATATAAAATATAGGTAAAAAAGTTTTTAAGGGGTCAAAAAAAATTAGATTGGTGGGTAAAATGTTATTTTTGAGAGGCGAATTATATTTTTTTGGGGTTAAAATTTAATTTTTTAAAAAACAATGTGTATGGTAAATTTTTTTTTTTTGACAGGGGGCACTTGCCCCCTTGCCTTAACATAAATCCACCACTGGCAACAGATGATGATTCAAATTAATATAATGTGATGAAGGACATTTCAGACTTTTAATGTGTTTGTGTAGTTTATACAAATGAATCTTTATCTTTAGGAGTGCAAACTTATTTTTACTGACAAAGAGACTAAATGTACAATTTTGTTTGGAATTAGGTAATTTAGGTGAGTTCGCACTTTTTTTATATTTACCACTCAAATTTTTTTTGTTCAAAAATAATTTTTTTTAAATTAAAAATAAATGTTTTTTAACTTCAAGCAATTGCCATAAATATGAAATAATTTGTGCCCGAGTGATTGAGTCCCATCGGGTCCACCACCAGCCTGGCAACTGAATTGGCTTCCCTCAAATCAGAGGCCACGATCTTTTTTCATCCCCTCAAAAATCTATTATGATTGATTCTATATATGCTCGATCATCCATAACAAAACGTTGCTGGCTCTCTGATGATTCTTTTCTTTTGAAAATAAAATAATTTAAGAGATTTATTACAAACAAGTAGATCCGTGCAGTGTGGTTCAACTTCTTCACGTGCCGTGAGTGAGACAACTCTCGGCTAAAGTTCTAGATTTGACCGGCATTGTATTGGGTTAGTATATGTTTTCAGCGGAAGCAGTTTATTTGTCTTGATTTAACTATCGGATCTGTGGTTTCTTTCAGAAAATCTAGCTTCTGGCATCATTGTTTTCGCTTGTAATGGCGACGCCCGAATTAGAGACGGAATAGATTTTGGGGATTGATTTTTCGAGTGTTTTTCCTTTTCTTTTGCTATTCATTTTTCAGGGAAAGGGATAATGTTAATGTGGATGGCTATGACTAAGAAATGCTGTAAAATCCTTGATGGAAAAAAGACTTCAGTACACCCACATCAAGATTTAGATGATTTTGATTAGTGTTTTTCATGGTCAAGATAATTCACCCTACACCATCTATATACAATGATTTGGCTAAATTTTTTCCACGAACCGCGCTATCCAACACGAGTTGGGGGACCGAAGGTCATGTCACATGTATTTAAGAATGTTGATTTTATCAATAGTTCATTATGGCCTTGAGGCGTTGGTTATGGCGTCATAAATTATTTACTTGAGTAAATCTTACTTGTTTATGTTCCATTGCTTCTTATGTCGAGTACACAGGTATCTAATCTACCTACCCACAATTATACCTAGTGTGAATATTTCTTTAAATTCATTTTTTTAATCGTTAGTCGATTTATTCAACTGGTAGGAAAAGAAAATGTGTTTTCTTTATGATGTAACAAGTCTTTATCGCCATACTAACGATTTGATAGCTGTAATTTAGCATGCCGAAGATAATTTCAGGAAAAATATATTATGGCATGAAGTCTATGGATATTATTGCTAAAGCATTGCCCTTTTTATTTGTTTGATTGCTGTTTGTCACTTCCGCTGTCTAGATCTTATGTTTTATGTTACTTCGTTAACAGTAATATATTGAGGAACCAAGATGGTTGCACAGGGATTTACTGTGGACTTAGATAACCCCTTGTCTTCCAGGTAACTGATGTATATCTCTATACATTATTATTTTTCTTGTTAGCCGTATTCTGGTTGTCTCGTTTTCCAATTTTAACTATAGCATAGCTGTGTCAACATTTCACAGGTTGGGCATCTTGGTGAGGCTTATCAGGACTGGGTTCATCAGCAATTGTGGGCAAGGAACCGCGATTTTTTGAAAACGATATTTGGAGGTGTCATTATTATTTTTTCTTGCGCCAAGGACACTGGTTCTTTGTATTGTTCTCAAGCTAATGAGCTGTTTATTCTTCTTCAAACATGTTTCTGACAAAGAATGAGTGGTGGGTAATTCCCCTTATTTGGCTCCCAGTGGTCGGCTGGTCCCTTTCGATCGCCTTTAGTATGGGAAATTCAATCCCTCAGTTGTTACTGATGGTATCATTTGGGCATTGTTATCTGGACGTTACTAGAATATACTCTGCATCGCTTCCTTTTCCACATTAAGACAAATACTTATTGGTTAGTTTGCTCTTGCGCCAGTCTCTTGCTCCAAATTTGTTTTCCTTTCCAAATTTGTTATCCCTTATTACTGCTGTCGAGACTCAAATTTTGTTACAGATTTCCCTTTATTGTGTCATCTCTTGATTAAATGCTTTCCTTGCAGGGGGAACACACTTCATTATCTACTTCATGGTTGTCATCATAAGCCCCTATGGATGGTTTACGACTTGTTTTTCCCTCCTGCTGCAACTGCTATTCTCTTGGTGCCGGTATGCATTTCATCCGGACTTTCTTCTCACCAGTCATTTTGCAGTTCAACCAAATGTACCAACTAGTGGATTAGTTTTATTCATCTGTATTGAGTAAAAAACTGTCTTTTTAAATGATTCAGAATAACAAGCTATAATGATACATTTCACGTAAACTGAAGTATGAAGTTAATAAACATAATGGAATTTGTGATGTTGGTTAATAAATGTTTTTACTTGTTGATTCTCAACAAGTTTACCAATGTGAAGTGCAGTTTTGGAACTTGATAAAACTCTTATCTACTCCGTCCACTGCTCCTGCATTTTTTGGTGGTGTTCTTCTTGGCTATGTAATGTATGATGTAACTCATTACTACTTGCACCACGGGCAGCCAACCGATAAAATACCAAAGGCACTCAAGGTGAAGGTTCATATGATTAAGCCATCTTGTTATCGGTAATATAATAGTAGGTGGGATTTTTGAATGAATATTTTTTTTTTCCGCAATGCAGAAATATCATCTAAATCATCATTTTCGCATCCAGAATAAAGGCTTTGGCATCACTTCTTCACTATGGGACAATATCTTCGGAACTCTACCCCCGTCAAAACAAGCTCAAAATAGTAGATGATGTATTTTAGATTCATGTCATGAACATTTAGAAAATTCCTGTCTTTTGTCATACCATTATTTACTCCGTCTTTTGTGTGTATGTGTTGTTTCCGAGCAAGTTTGGAATATTGATCATGTGCACATTTCTGTGGGAATTTCTTAGTTATTAGCATGCATGAAACATCTGTGCAAAGGTTTATTGCTGGGATTTATGCCAAAAATATGCAGCGGACAGTTCACGGAAGCAGAATTTTTGAAACTGTTATGTCATGTCTTATTGATGGTTTCTAATCATGCGAAAATGGTCAAGAATATCGTTTATATGCTTAAAACAGGTCTTCTGCTTGCCATTGTCACCTACATTATGAGCCTGATGAATAGATGTCGACATTTTTTTCTGCATTCTTAATCTATGGCAGCGATGTATTTTTTCAGTAGATTCTTGTAAATGTGTCTCCAAATAATAAAGGGTCACCTTTTCACTCTCTTCTTCCATGGCCAAACAATTTAATATCAAAATAATGTTGTATATGGTTTTTAATAATTAGGTGTTGAACCTTTTTAAAATTTAGTTACAAAATCATATTTAGATTAAATTTTTTGAATAGTTTATAAACTTTTTATTCTTACTGAGAGTGAAAACACGAAAACTAACATAGGCCAACAATTTTGTATCATAGTAGATACTCGTCTTGATAATTCGATTAATATTTGGTCTGTCTGCCACATTGTGTCGCACCTGTTGATTCAAAAACAGGTCAGGGCAAGCAATGCATCCCTTTCAAATTTTTTTTTTTTTAAAAAATAAATATATATTAGGATGCAATGTATACAAATCAAATCCTTCTTATATGGAGCAAAAAAAAAGTATACATCTTTCGAAACTAAAGACCAGAGAGATCAGATAACACTAAGATTTTGGAAATTTTAAATAATATAAACCTGCTGACAGCATAAACACTACGATGAGGAAGAACTGCAGAATCATAACATTCGACACGTTCATATCTTGTTATTACTCAAAGCTTCTTGATGAGTTTATAAGGATGCATAGACAATGTTTTGGCTGGTTTTATTAAAAGTGAAATATGATGGTTTAAGTTGGTGACTACGATTAATTACTTTTAGTCTGTATTGGATTGGTTATACTAAAATTTAAATTTCTACGTATATAGCATTTGGCAGTGGATTGTTGATATCCTTTTACTCTCTATATGATTAGGAAAATGATATCACGATATCTGTACAACTAAATTTTTGAGCTTTTTTTTTAAAAAACAATTTTTTTTCCAGGCATTTAGGAATCCAAAGCAAGCTCAAATTCTTCAGTTAGGGATCCTTATATTGGCATATATGAAATAGCTTGCAAGTACTTGAAGCTATGATGTGCAGTGACCTACAGACAAGCATGAAGCGCCAACGAAAATGTAAGAATAACTTGGTATTTGTTATCATCATCATCTTATTATTATTATTATTATTATTATTATTTTTTTGCAGGAGCTGTCCTAGCAGAATATTTGTATAGATCGATGCATAGTATACTTTTGTGTCAATTTCTTCAAGTTTCACTGGGGCTAGGATGGTGTGTTTTATGCTGAAAGAATTTAGAGTCATTAAAAGACAAATCCGATGCATTCGGAATTCGGGCTACTTTGAGTCTAATGAACATATATTTCTCTTGCATTGCAAGATAATGTTTACTCGACTGATCCTGGAATTTAGAGTCATTAATACCCAAAAACAAATTTCCATATAAACTCCATAATCTTTTAGATGTAGTTGTCAATGAGATGACATGTATCTCAAATAATGACAAGGGCTAGTTGTGTAATGTCCATCATAATCTTTTAGATGTAGTTGTCAATGAGGTGAACCCATTTCACATATACTGTATGTTGTACAAATTCCCTTTTCTGTGAGGGAATGGGAGCTCAGATTCTGGGATTTCATCCATTTTTCCACCAAAGTGTCACGCCCCGAGACCGGGATCGATAACACTGGCGTTGATTCCAAATACAATTGAAAACCACAAACCTCATAGTACATAATTTAATACAACCAGTCTATTTATTCCATAAACATAAATGTTTTAACATGAAATAAAATCATAACTTAAATCTTAACAGAGTTTAGCGGAGCGTGTATTATGTAGAATCTTGAAATAATTGCGGTAGATCACCAACCCCAAATTATGTTGTTCTGCATCTTCGGTATCTGCCTCACTTTTATCTGGGGAGGGTATGTAAGGTGTGAGTGTTCTGTTGACACTCAGTAAGCGGGGGCCAATCGAATATGCCAAACCAATACTTATATTATTTCAAAACAGATTTCAAAACATAAACTGATATAGATAACATAATTTTGCTCCGTTGAGCCATACTAAAAGCATCATATTAGACACATATCATATACTTATCAAATTAGATCGATCTACATAACATAGGATTATAGAGGTGGCTCCTACGAATTCAAGAGGTGGCTCCCGTACATATAGCACTTTGCCCCATTGGTTCAAGAGGTGGCTCACACGTTCGTAGCACGTTGTTTCGCATAGCACTTATCTCCCGATATTATTCAGAATTTTCATGACATCATAGTTTTTAAAATAGTTTCACATATTCGACTGTATTTTCGTAAGCATTCATATGTTATCAAACGAAAGGATAATATAAAAAAGCCCACTTACCTGATTGTTTACGATGATTCTTAAACTTGAAAGAGTATGGATCTACAACCTTCAAAAATCAACTTCTTTTCTTGCTAGAATATTTGATATTTTGAGAGTATTTCCTTTAAATTTTTTTTGTTTCTACTAATGAATCTAGCTTGGTATTTATAGAAGTTTTTCAAGAAATATGTAAGCAATGACATCAACTTAATATTATGTAATCAATGACATCAAGTTAATATTATGTAATCAATGACATCAACTTATTATGTATCAATGACAATCAATGACATCAACAATTAAGTTTACATCAACTGAATATTATTAAGCATGATGTATTTAAGGATAGTTGATTACCAAATTCAATGTATCATGTTGTGGTATCATGTGTGTAATGTGGTTGCAAGTGGTGATCATCACATTCTTCCCTCCTTATGAGGAGTTTCGTCCTCGAAACTTGAAGCAGTTTGATCTTGGAATAGATAGGGATATTTTTTCTCGCATTTTCTCTTCTGGTTTCCAAGTGGCTTCTCTCTCTGTATGGTTCGACCATTGAACTTTGATATGGAATGGTCCTTCGTCTCAGTACTTGATCCTTTGCGTCTATGATTCGGATCGAATTTCTTCATACTTCAGGGTTTCGTTCAGTTTCTTTGATCTACTAAAGGTTCTGCTTTACATGATTTGGATCAGCAATGTACTTTCTTAACTGTGATACGTGGAATACATTATGAATTCTTGAGAGGCATGGCGTAGTGCTATTCTATAAGCTAGAGTTCCCACTTTCTCTAAGATTTCAAATGGTCCAACATATCTTGGTCTTAGCTTTCCTGCTTTGTCAAATCGGATGACTCCTTTCATTGGTGAGACCTTTACATAAACCTTGTCGCCAATCTCGAATTCTAACGGTCTTCGTTTCATATCAGCCCAACTTTTTTGTCGATTTTGAGCTGCCTTGAGCCTATCTCGAATGATTGTCACTTTGTCGATTGTGGGCTGTACAAGCTCAGGTCCGGTGATAGCTTTCTCTCCAATTTCATCCCAATATAACGGTGATCGACATTTTCGCCCATAGAGTGCTTCGTATGGTGCCATTCCAATGCTGCTATGATAACTATTGTTGTAGGCGAACTCGATCAGAGGCAAGAGCTCACTCCAGTTTGCACTGAAATCTATGGTACAAGCTCTTAACATATCCTCGAGGGTTTGGATTGTCCCTCTGTTTGGCCATCGGTTTGTGGGTGATAGGCCGTGCTAAGAGTTACCTTAGTTCCCATAGTTTGTTGAAAACTATTCCAGAAGCGTGACACGAATCTGGGATCTCTATCGGATACTATACTTATCGGGACTCCATGAAGTCGCACAATATTATCCATGTATAGGGTCGCCAGTTTATCCAAGTTATAATTCATACGAACTGGGATGAAATGTGCAGATTTTGTGAGTCTATCCACAATTACCCATATACCGTCATGACTTTGTCGTGACTTTGTAATCCTACTACAAAGTCCATGGAGATGTTCCCACTTCCATTCCGGAATTTCAAGAGGCTGAAGTAATCCTCCTGGCCTTTGATGTTCAGCTTTAATTTGCTGACAAACTAAGCATCTAGCGACAAATTCACAACATCTTTTCTTCATTCCATTCCACCAGAAGCTTTCTTTGAGGTCTTTGTACATCTTTGTGCTTCCAGGATGGATGGAGAACTTTGATTTATGTGCTGTAATCATCACTTCTCGTCTAAGGTCCTTCACGTTTGGCACACATAACCTTCTTTTCATCCATAAAGTTCCATCGTTGTCTGTCGTGAAATCGGGAATTTTCCTCCCTTAACTTGTTCTTTCAGTTTAGTAAGGCTGGGATCCTGACTTTGCTCTAACTTTATCATTTCTCGGAGGCAGGGATAAGCTGAAAGGGATGCTAAAATCATCTTCCATGTGCCCCTTTCCGACTTAGTGCGTCTGCGACCTTATTTGCTTTCCCTGGATGGTAGCTTATCGTAAGGTCATAGTCCTTCAATAGTTCTATCCATCGTCTTTGCCTCATATTTAATTCCTTCTGGGAACAAATACTTGAGACTCTGATGATCCGTGAAAATTCACACTTGGCACCGTAAAGGTAATGCCTCCATATTTTCAAGGCAAAACTACGCTGCTAACTCAAGGTCATGCGTAGGGTAGTTTTGTTCATACGGTTTAAGTTGTCTTGATGCATAGGGAATCACTCTCCCTTCTTGCATGAGCACACATCCTAGACCTTCTTTTGATGCATCGCTGTAGATGGTAAAACCCATATTCTCAGTTGGCAATACCAATACAGGTGTAGATGCAAGCTTCTTCTTCAAAGTCTCGAAACTCTTCTCAGACTCCTTACTCCATATGAATTTGGAGTTCTTTTGTGTGAGTTTTGTAGGGGTATGGCTATCGAGGAAAATCCTTCAACAATTTTCGATAATAGCCAGCTAGCCCTAAGAAACTTCGAATTTCCGTAACAGTCTTTGGTCTTGGCCAGTCCATAATCGCTTCCACTTTCTTAGGATCTACAAACACACCTGCTTCAGAGATGATATGCCCTAAGAAGGCAACGTTGTCTAGCCAAAATTCGCATTTCTTGAACTTGGCAATAGTTCTTTCTCTCTTAAGGTCTGTAGAGTAAGACGAAGATGTTCCTCGTGTTTCTCTTTACTCGGTGAATAGACCAGAATGTCATCTATGAACACTACCACGAACTTGTCCAGGAATGGCTTGAAATACTCGATTCATCAGTCCATGAACGCGGCTGGAGCATTCGTCAAACCAAATGGCATCACTGTGAACTCGTAATGCCCATATCTTGTTCGAAGGCAGTCTTCGAAATATCTCTCCTGCCTTAATCTTGAGCTGATGATAGCCCGATCTTAGATCAAGTTTAGAAAGACTTTAGCTCCCTTGAGTTGATCGAATAGGTCGTCTATCCTTGGAGATGATATCTATTTTTGATTGTGATCTTATTTAATTATATGTAATCGATACACAATCTCATACTCCCGTCTTCTTTTTTACAAATAGTACTGGAGCTCCCCATGGAGATGTACTTGGTCTGATGTGCTTCTTGTCCAAGAGTTTCTTGCAGTTGTTCTTTTAGCTCTTTCAATTCAGCTGGAGCCATTCGATATGGTGCCTTCGAAATGGATGCAGCGCCTGGTACCAAGTTAATCTCAAACTCTATTTCACGATCCGGGACTAATCCGGGGAGATCATCTGGAAAAACATCCGGAAATTCTTGTGCTACCGGAATATCTTCTAGTATGAGTTCAGCTCATTCCGTGACTTTGTTTATCATGGCTAGGTAAATTCCTCTCACCGCTTTTCATGGCTTTCCAAGTTTGAGAAGCAGATAAAAGAACTTTACGCTCTTTTGTATTACCACAATATAAGATTTCTTCTTAGTCTGGTGCTCGTCGTTTGACTTTCTTATTATGGCAGTCAACTAAGGCATGGTGTTTAGATAACCATCCATTCCTAGGATAGCATCAAACTCCACCATGTTGAGTTGAATCAGATCGGTGTTTGAACTTTCTTGTCACTTATGTGAATGTTGCAACCTCGATGAATACTATGTGTTTCTAAGGTTTTATTACAGGAGTTGCTACTACTATATGGTTCACTAAGTATGTCAGGAACAAATTTTAACTTCTTAGCGAACATTGTAGATATAAATGAGTGCGTAGCTCCACAATCAAACAGCACATAAGCAGGCAATTTGTTGATTAAGACAGTACCTGCCACAACGTCATTGGCATTATTCGCCTCATTCTGTGTCATGGCGAACACCCTGGCATTGGGTTTGTTTGGAGGGATGCCATTGCCTGCTCCAGTCACCTTCTTCTCATTCAGGGCAATTAGCAATTCTATGTCCAAACTTCCCACATCGAAAGCAAGCACCACTTTGTCTACGACATTCCCAGTATGTGCAAGATTACATATTGGGCACTTTGGGAATTCTTTTTTGTTTGGGGTAGATGTAGATCCCCTTTGTTGATTATGGAACTGATTTGGCCGTTTGAACTTCTGGCCATTGTTAGAGGGCTGATGAGGGAGAGGTCGTTTGCGCTTGAACTCTTCTTCTCGGCGATGTATGTCAGACTCGACCTTGATGGCTGCTCCCATCACATCCTCAAAGTTGATGGTATCCAACACTGCTAATGCTGATTGGATCCGACTGTTCAACCCTTCTTGAAACGTTGTAGCTTTAAGTCTCATCTGCCATAATGGTTGGGGCGTAAGTCCCAAGAGAATTGAATTTTGAGGAATACTCTACCACTGACATTCCTGGTTTGTGTCAGGTTATCAAATTCCTCCAACTTTTGGAGTTTAATGGCTGCTGGGAAGTATTGTTTTAGAAATGCACCACGGAACCTTTGCCAAGTGATTGGTCCGGTCACTTCCATCGAGGGTGACATACTATCCCACCACTTATTTGCATCCACAACAAGAATGGCGATGTAACTTCCACTTTGATTTCTTGAGGCACTTCCAGTAGTCTATGATGTTTCTCTACTTCTTTCAGCCAGTGCTGAGCCACTTCTGGTTTTGAGTTACCATCGAATGTTGACATTCGATTCTTGCGAAGAGACTCATAAGATATTTTATCCCATGCGGCTGAGGCTGAGGCGTTGGTTGTGCCTGATTAGCAGTTGGGTTAATAATCCCTGAAGAGTAGTGGCTACTATGGTAGCTATGGCCATGAAGTCTTCACGACTTAAACTCGTTTTTGGAGATTGTGGTGGATCTTGGTTTCCTCAGCTTCATTGTCATTATTGCGTGGAAATCCATATCGGGGTTTGCGATTGTTACGGGTGGTCGTTCCAGCCATGTCCTACAAATTCACACTTTGTAATTTTGGTCCAAAGTAATTCTCCCACATCGAGTCATTCATCAATCCAAGCCTCAATTTTTATTATAATAATGGCTTGATGCTGAGTTGAAAATCACACTTCTTAAAATCTTCTTTGTTATCTTTTAGTGTTTGGTTTCAGTAATTACTACTGAGACGGAACTTTTTAGTCTAAAGTTTGGCTAGAAGCAAGGGTGGTTCATCTGGACGAGGGCGAGCTTTAAGACATGTCTGAAGAAACCCCGATTTTTTAATTTTGTATTTTATTTTGCAGTTTATTGTGTTTCATGTATGTTGGTGATGTCGTTTGGAAATTTAATTTTATTTATCACGAGTTTATTTCTTTTTGTATTGTGGATCAGATATGTAATATTTTGAATTAAATATTCAGTTTGTAATGATAATTATATAAAAGAAATAAAGGTTCCCCACCGCTAATATTGCAGTTATAAAATTACACTCCTCTAAATTAAGTTGATAAAATTGTCGATTTGCAAAACGTTTATAGTTTAAAAATATTGAAGAAAATTGCAAAGTCTAAGGTTATTCTTACAAGCGAAACTATATGGTCATCATATAGACGTTGTCAATGAGAAATGAGTTTAAAAATAAAGTTGTGGAGAGAATACGCTAAAAGAAAGTTTTGACAAAAACAAAATAACACTAATATCTAAAAGTTTAGTTTATTCTTGTTAACCAAAAATTTATATAAAACAGAAAATGAATTATCATAATTTTGCTGTACAAATTATGTTTAAGTGATTGAGAAGTTGAATGATGAAATCTCTCAGCTTTTTATAGGCTAATGGGTGCAAAAATTGTGATTCAAAATTCTGTCAATCCGGATCTGGAAATTCAAAATTGGTCAAGGGATTTTAATGAGCATTATGAGTTATCATAACCCAGAATTAATTTGAAAATGGTGTTCGAATTTGAGAGAAATCGGAGCTCAAAGTTTTCGAATTTAAGGGTTTTATAGCGTGAACTTGATTCAAAATTGAGTATTTTACTTTGTTTGTGTAAAGATATGACTAGAGGCTTTTATTGCCCATACCATGGCGAGTATAAACACGAAATTAATTAAGATTGGCGTTCGAATGGTCGAGCAATTTATCAAATGAAGTTTCGCCAGCTAGGGTTAGGGTTCTTCAATGCTCGGCTTCGATCGATCAACTGAACATCTTCCATTAGTTGGAACTTGGAAATTGTAGAGGCTTTCGTACTAGAGTTGGTTCCGGTTTCAGTGATGGCCCGATTTGGACCATCGGTGGTCGGAGACGGCGCATCGGAAAATGACGTCTTTTTTTTATGCGCGAGTTGTAATCGACGATTCTTCGTCTCGTTCAGGCGGTCATGGTGATTGGTCTACTTTCAGGTAAGAGGCGGCGGCGGCGGCGGCGATATAGAACAGGCAGTAAGCCAATTTCATTGTTTTTTATTTATTTATTTTTTTAAATTCAGACTGTTATTTTGATCCCCCAAACTGATTTTTTTAGATTTAATCAGTTGGTCTATTGGATCCGAGATTCATATTCCGGTTAATTTGTTTCAACCAGAAATCTTTTCCCAACGGGATTATGGAACCTGGTTTTTAGCTCTGATACCACTTAAATGTCACGCCCCCGAGACCGGGATCGATAACCCCGACGTTGATTCCAAATACATTGAAAATCAAACAGCCTCATGTACATAATTTAATACAACCAGTCTATTTATTCCATAAACATAAATATTTTTTACAACTGAAAATAAAACCATAACTTAAATCTTAACAGAGTTTAGCGGAAGCGTATTATTTAGAATCTTGAAATAATTGCGGTAGATCACCAACCCCAAAGTTTGTTGTTCCTGCATCTTCGGTATCTGTCTCACTTTTATCTGGGGAGGTATATAAGGGGTGAGTGTTCTGGTTGACACTCAGTAAGCGGGGGCCAATCGAATACCAAAAACATATACTTATATAGTTCAAAACAGATTTCAAAACATAAACTGATACAGATAACATAGTTTTGCTCCGTTGAGCCATACTAAAAGCATCATATTAGAACCCATATCATATACTTATCAATTAGATCGATCTACATAACTAAGGATTATAGAAGTGACTCCTACTAATTCAAGAGGTGGCTCCCGTACGTATAGCACTTTGCCCCATTGGTTCAAGAGGTGGCTCACACGTTCGTAGCACGTTGTTTCGCATAGCACTTATCCTCCGATATTCAGATTTATTCATGACATCATAGTTTTTAAAATAGTTCACATATTCGACTGTATTTCGTAAGCATTCATATGTTATCAAACGAAAGGATAATATAACAAAAGCCCACTTACCTGATTGTTACGATGATTCTTTAAACTTGAAAGAGTATGGATCTACAACCTTCAAAAATCAACTTCTTTTCTTCCTAGAATATTTGATATTTTGAGAGTATTCCCTTAAATTTTTTTTTGTTTCTACTAATGAATCTAGCTTGGTATTTATGAAGTTTTTCAAGAAAATATGTAAGCAATGACATCAAGTTAATATTATGTAATAAATGACATCAGTTAATATTATGTAATCAATGACATCGTTAATATTATGTAAGCATGATGTATTTAAGGATATTTGATT
>CAJQUN010002897.1:0-21021 GCA_907163345.1 Haberlea rhodopensis | reverse complement strand
AAGCACAACGCTTCTACGTCTCCCTTCTTCCTTGAAGGAAGGTTACACTAGAAGACTTGGTTTACACTTTACAGTATACAACCTCCTTAGGCACTCACACAATTGGCCTAAACTCCTAGCAATTACAACTTTCTAAGTTGTTTTACAATGTATGATGTTGTAACACTCATACGAGATATGAAAACTATTTTGCTTCGAGTGTTCTTTGAGCATTGTTGTGTGAGACCCCGATACTAAAGATAAAGTAAAGTGCAATTATGAGAACTAAGCATTTCAATATCAGAGTATTAATCGTGTGACATTTTGAGCTTACAGTTCACATGTACCCATAACATTTCAAAAGATAATAGTATATTCTCAAAACAATAGGAGTGACACTATAGTTCTACTCTACTACTTGTAGAGACTACGCAAAAGAACTCTGTCCTGCTATTGTAGTAGCACTCCTTACAGCTCAAAGTATAATGCCCCCGACCCTAGTTCTCCTTAGCAAAAGCACCTACAAAGACAACCCCAACACATGAGCACATAGCTATTCATATACAACACAATATGATACGTAAGGCGTAAATAATGCATAATCATATAATACAAAACACTTCCTGTATTTTCATCGAATTTACAACGCCTGTTGTTGTAGTCCTTGTACACATGTACCATAATTCATAAACAACTCACTATATGAAACATATGGTTTCATAAATAAATGTTCATGACATATCATCTCTTTTTTTGAGTCAGTCCTAATCAGTAGTTATTTTAAGCTTCTTCGCTTACAATCTCAAAAAACAAAACGGTATATATCTTCGCTTCTTCATACTAGCGGTATCATCCTCATAATGGATATGAGAATGGTATATACCCCGCCTCCATGTGCAAGCAAGCGAAGCCTCCCCCCCCCCGCTCCACATTTTTAGCGATTAAAGCGCGTAAAGTAAAGCATTAAAACCTTAACTGTGATCGCTCTGACTCGTGGAATACACCTCTTTATTCCACCTCACAATATGCAACACAATGCATAATATGCAACAACAATGCATAATAACATGTATCATAACCCTAATGCATCACATTGCATTCATCATGTGTCAAAGACAAACATAAAGTACATGTTACCGTTGGGATGCCCGTACGTCGCTTACGTACCTTTCCAAATGTAGTGTGGTGGTGGGGACTCTATCCCCTGCGTTGTATAGCCGTCTGTGAAGGCTCTGCACCAGTGTAAACACAATATTAGATGCACCAATATTAGATGCCAATTATGATCCAAAATCAAAAAATCCAACAAAATATCAATTTTTCAAAACTCTGCCTCTGGCGATCGATCGCTACCACTTGGCGATCGATCGCCTCCACTGTCCCCATGGCGATCGATCGCGTGCCTTTGATTTTGGCTACTGGACGTCGGCGATCGATCGCCCCATTTGTGCGATCGATCGCCACATGGTCTGTGCGCGACATTTTCCAGAATGCTCTAACACTGATTTTCATACCTTTCGTTCTAACTTGTAAGACATACAACATGCCCAAACAAACACGCTTGTAGCTACAATACACTACCCTGAGTGTATTCATATCAAATTTACACCCCAAACATAAGCCCACATGCATAAATGTCGACCATTTACACAAGTACTCGATCAACTTTTCTGTAAACAGGGCAACATTTTCATTCCCAGATTTCTTGAGTACTTCATTTCATGCTATAAAAAACTATAAATATTTCATAAAAACATGCTCAAACATGAAACATCCTGGGCTTTACAAACTACCATGCATGTACTCAATCGAAGGTTCACCCTAAAACCCATCTAACATGCATAATATCCCTCCTCAAAATCACTCCCAGTCCACATTTTCCAGAAAAACAGGGCATACTCGTACCCAGATTTCCGAACACCATACTTTACATGCTTATTTCCTCTACATAAAACATGTAATATACATAAGGAAAAATACTGAGAGCTTCATAACAACACCATGTAAGCATTTAAATCGAAGGTTTTAAGAAACCTAAGCTAACATGCCATTTTTTACACCATAAAAGTATGAACTCAACAACTTAATTTCAAACCCAGAAATGGAAATGGTTTCTCACCCCTTTTTGCTCCGATTTTTGGAAGCTTTCCAAGCAATAAAAATGGTGGATCTCCTCCTTTTCTTCCTTATCAGATGTTGGACGAAAAATGGGAGAGGAATGGAGGAGTTCCAGCTATGGCAAGGTGAAGTGGGAGATGGGACAAGGGGCATGGAAGCAGCTGGCAGCAGGGTAGGGTCAAGGGGGTGGTTGAGTGGTGGTTAAGTGATGTGTTATGTTTTGGTCCCGGTATATTTAGCACGATGTATTAAAATATCCTCACATGATATTTTATAGTATTTTCTCAATAAAATACTTCAACTCCCATTTAATTATGCTTTACCAAAACAAACCACACACACCCCAAATAATCATGCCACAACCCCAAAATCCCAACATATAACACATGCACCCTCACATGCATTTCCCAAATATTATTAATTCAACACAAGAATTAATACCATAATTTTCACAACAATGGTTAATGTTTAAATAACACCTAATCATTCGGGGATATCACAATACTCCCCTACTTATAAGATTTCATCCTCGAAATCAGCATGCTTACCAACATGAAGTAAAACAAAACATAAACGCATACTAGAAAACAGCTCTGGATAGTGCTGCACCATGTGTCGCTCTGTCTCCCACGTGGCCTCCTCGACACCCCTACGATCCCACTGAACCTTGATCATAGGAATAACTTTGTTTCTCAGTCTGCGATCTGCCCTATCCAAAATCCTGATAGGCCGCTCAACCTAGGAAACATCTGACTCAATCTGAACCTCAAGAAGGCTGCAACACATGAGAAGGATCTGGCTCGTACTTCCGCAACATAGACACATGAAATACATCGTGAATACCAGACAGAGAAGGCGGGTAAAAGCTAACGGTAAGCCAGAGAGTACCCACACGCTGCAAGATTTCGTACGGCCCCACATATCTCGGGGATAACTTCCCCCGCATACCAAAACGTACCACACCCTTGAAGGGTGAGATCTTCAGAAAGACTCTGTCGACCAACTGAAAACTCCAACGGTCTTCGCCGCTGATTGGCATACGCTGCCTGTCTGTCCTGAGCTGCCTTCATCTTTTGTCTTATCACTTTTACCTTTTCTTCCATTTCCCGGATCAAATCTGGTCCTCGACTGATTTGCGATCCACGTCATCCCAACACAAGGGTGTCCTACAACGCCTACCATAGAGGGCCTCGAAAGGAGCCATCTGTATACTTGCCTGGTAGCTGTTGTTGTAAGAGACTCACCAAGGCTATCGAGTCCTGCCATACTCTAGCACACAAGCTCTCAACATATCTTCGAGCGTCTGTATTGTACGCTCGGTCTGTCCGTCCGTCTGAGGATGATAGGTTGTGCTAACCTCAACACTCTGTACCTAGAGCTGACTGAAGACCCTCCCAAAAGTGAGATGTAAACTGCGGATCTCGATCAGACACAATCGAAACAGGGATCCCATGCAGTCTCACCACATCTCTGATATATAACTGTGCCATCCTCAAGTACGTGAAGGTCATACAGTAGGGAATGAAATGAGCACTCTTTGTCAATCTGTCGACGACTACCCATATAGCATCGAAACCTGAAACAGTCCTCGGTAAGTGGGTCACGAAGTCCATGGATATGTGCTCCCACTTCCACTGTGGTATCTCCAAGCTCCTTAGCTCACCTCCAGGCCTCTGCCTCTCAGCCTTCACCTTGACAGATCAAACATCTCTTGACGAATGAGGTGACATCTTGTTTCATACGCCTCCACCAGAACTGGATGCGTAGATCCTTATACATCTTCTTCCCGCCCGGGTGGACACTCATCCTGCTGCAATGAGCGCTGTAATATACCATGACGCAACTCGGGTGTATCTGGAACCACCCATCTGACGCCAAGTCTCAGAGAACCGTCCTCAGCCACTTTGAATCTCGATGGCTACCCTGTGAATGAACCACTGACATCCATTTCTGAACCTCTGCATCGGTCCTCTGAGCCTTCCTGATGTGATCATAATAACAGGCTCAGCTAACAAGGTCAAAAACCTGTACTGTGGTGAAGTAGACACATCATAATCAAATCCCAAATGGCAGAGTAGGAGCCCAACATAGCTGATAGACAATGGAATCCTCTGCTGTGCTCCTCACCTTCCGACTCAAAGCGTCGGCTTGTCAAGTTGCTTTCCCGGGATGGTATAGGATTTCACAATCATAATCTTCAGCAGATCCATCCATCTCCTTGCCTCATGTTCAGCTCAACCTGTGTAAACAAGAACTTCAGGCTTTTGTGATCAGTGAAGATGGTGAATGAGGTAGGTATAAGTAGTGTCGCCATATCTTCAAGGCGAACACTATAGCTGCTAGCTCCAGATCATGGACCGGATACCTCGTCTCATGTGGCTTCAATTGTCTCGAAGCGTAAGCCACAACGTGCTTATCCTGCATCAGCACGCATCCTAAACCCTGAAGCGATGCGTCGGTATAGAGAACGAACCCTTTGTTCTCCCTGGGAATCACCAAAACTGGCGCTGAAGTCAATCTGTGCTTAAACTCCTGGAAGCTCTGTCACAAGTTTCTGACCAAAGGAATGGAACTCCCTTCTGAGTCAGCTGTGTAAGTGGCTTGGCGATCTTTGAGAAACCCTCGACGAAACGTCGGTAATAGCCAGCCAGACCAAGAAAACTTTGAATTTCACTGACTGAAGTAGGGGCAGACCAATCCATAACTGCCTCTATCTTCCTCGGGTCTACTGATATCCCCTCTCTTGATATGATATGGCCCAAAAATGATACAATGCTCAGCCAAAACTCACACTTGCTGAGTGAGTTTGGCGTACAACAACTGATGATCTCTGAGAATCTGAAGTACTGTCCTCAAAAGATCGGCATGTTCCTCACTCCTTGAGTAGACAAGGATGTCATCAATGAATACGATCACAAATGATTGAGGTATCCTGAAATACTCTGTTCATCAGGCTCATAAAAACTGCAGGTGCATTTGTCACTCCAAATGGCATCACTAAGAACTCGTAGTTGCCTGCATACCGAGTTCTAAAAGCCATCTTTTGGACATCGCCAGCTCTAACCCGCACCTGATGATAGCCTGACCTCAAGTCTATCTTCGAGTACACCTCTTGTACCTGAAGCTGATCGAACAGATCATCATCCTCGGAAGTGGATACCTATTCTTCACTGTGGCCTTGTTCAGTTGCCTGTAGTCAATGCACAGACGCATTGAACCATCCTTCTTTTTCACGAACAAGACTGGTGCAACCCAAGGCGATACACTAGGACGAATGTATCCCTTGTCGAGGAGCTCCTGTAACTGTACCTTCAGTTCTCTCAGCTCTGCCCGGTGCCATCTGTAAGGGGCACGAGAAATAGCAGAAGCTCCCTGGCAGCAACCAATGGCGAAACTCAATGGCAGACAAGCGAACTCAACATCCCAGGCGGAAACCCGGAATCTCATCTGGGAACACATCAATTAATTCCGCCACAACTGGAATGTCCTCGGCTCTCACTTCCTTTTCGTCCGATGCATCCATGGCATAAATAAGGTACCCAGTGTGGTCACGTTCCAATAACCGTGACATCTTAACGCTGAGATCACTGGAATCCTTGGACGAGAGCCGTCCCAATAAAAAGTCCACTGGAACCCCTGATCAGATAGAAAACGTACCATCCTCTGTCGGCAATCTACCACAGCTCGGTATCTGCTCAACACATCAATGCCGATAATACAGTCAAAGTCTGCCATCTCTAATTTAATCAGATCGACCCTCAGATCATTGCCCTCAAAATAAATGAGGCAATACAGATAACAGTCGATTCGCAATCACATGCTTTCCCGTGGGTGTCGAGACCATGAGAGGTGTGGGTAACAGAGACGAGCACAAGTGATATCTCTCCACAAAAAGCAACAGATACAAAAGAATGAGAAGCACCTGTATCTACCAAAATAAATGCAGGGTACGTAAATAATGACACGTACCAGCAATGACCTCCTCCGGGGCTGCCTCTGCCTCAGTCTGCTCCCTAGTCAGTGCATACACTTGTCCCTGCGGTGGTCCTGTCGCCTGACCTCCCTGTGGTCGAGGCACAAAATGCTGCCTCGGTGGTGCCGTCTAGCATCCAATCTTGGCCTATTCGGCCCTGAGTCTGCCTGACTTGCCCGATTGGGGCAATTCCGAGCTAAGGGCCCACCTTGCCACAAACATAACAGCCTCGGCAGTCACGTGACAAGTGAAATCCTCCACAGCGGTCACACCTGTCCCCTCCTGCCTTACTCCCCTGTGTAGGTCCTCGATTGCTCTGCTTCTGACCCTGAGATTTCTTCCCGCTAAATCTGGAAGATGATGAGGCTCAACGAGCCTTGAACTGATCCCCTCGTGGTTTCAAACTATCAGTAACAGGCCTATGTGATGGCACGGAAGGGGGTACAACGTCTTTATACGCTCCCACAGCAATCTCTGCCAGCTCTGCCCGTGTCAGGGCGTCATCAAAAGAGAGGGGGTTGGAGACAACCCGGTCAAATAGTTCTGGCCTCAGTCCCTTCAGGAAATGCCTCATCTTTGCATGGCTGCTCACAGCGAAATGGGGGACATACCTCAACAGTGAGGAATACTGCAAAGCAAAGTCTGAAACTGACATGTTGCCCTGCTTCAAATTAGTGAACTCGTCCTCCTTTTCTTGTCTAGCAGCAGCTGCAGAAAAATACCGGTTAAGAAACCGGGTCCTGAATACAGTCCAGTCCACTACCATACCTTGAGCCCTTAGCTCCATCATAGTGGTCTTCCACCACATAGAAGGCTTCTTCGCCATCTGAAACTCGGGTAACCTCAGCCATGCGGTACGTGCACAGGGCGCAGTCACAAGTATCTGCTCTATCCGTTCTAGCCACTCTTCGGCCCCTTCTCCAGACTCGGTCCCCTCAAACATGGGGTGACGAAAGTTCAGAAACTGTGTCAAACTGAGCTCCCCTGGTAATAACATCTGTGCACTGGGCTCTACTCCTACAGCAGGTGGCGGTAAAGGATTCATATGAGCAACACTAGCATTCATACTGCCCATATCCCCTACCTCTTCATGAGGTTCTCCGGTTAATAGCCGCCATGCTGCAACACAAGAGTTAACAACAATACCAAAAGCAGTTCATAATATAAGCCGTTAGATAACAAGAGTATTATATTCAAAGCATGTTAGTATAACACTTATACAAAAATATGCATCACATGCATAACATGCCCAACAATGAATACCTAACCAACTTGTCTCTAAAGGCTACCCTTCTCTCTTCCCTGGTTATCTAACCACTGCTCTGATACCACTAAATGTGAGACCCCGATACTTAAACATAAAGTAAGGTGCAATTATGAGAACTAAGCATTTCAATATCAGAGTATTTAATGTGTTGTTGATTTTGAGCTTACAGTTCACATGTACCCATAAATTTTCAACAGATAATAGTTACATTTCTCAAAACAATAGGAGTGACACTATAGTTCTACTCTACTACTTGTAGAGACTACGCAAAAGAACTCTGTCCTGCTATTGTAGTAGCACTCCTTATAGCTCAAAGTATCAGCCCCGACCCTAGTTCTCCTTAGCAAAAGCACCTACAAAGACAATCCCCAACACATGAGCACATAGCTATTCATATACAACACAATATGAATATGTAAGGCGTAAATGCATAATCATAAATACAAAACACTTCCTGTATTTTCATCGCATTTACAACGCCTATTGGTTGTCCCTGTACCATGTACCATAATTCATAAACAACTCACTATATGAACATATGGTTTCATAAATAAATGTCATGACATATCATCTCTTTTTCTTGAGTCAGTCATCATCAGATATTTTAATGCTTCTTCGCTTTACAATCTCAAAACAAGCGGTATCTCATCTTCGCTTCTTCATACTAGCGGTATCTCATCCTCGCTCAGTATGGTATACCCCGCCTTCATGTGCAAGCGAGCCTCCCCCCTCCCGCTCCACATTTTTAGCGGTAAAGCGTAAGCATTAAAACCTTAACTGTGATCGCTCTGACTCGTGGAATACACCTCTTTATTCCACCTCACAATATGCAACACAATGCATAATATGCAACAACAATGCATAATAACATGTATCATAACCCTAATGCATCACATTGCATTCATCATGTGTCAAAGACAAACATAAAGCACATGTTACCGTTGGGATGCCTGTACGTCGCTTACGTACCTTTCCAAAATGTAGTGTGTGGTGGGACTCTATCCCCTGCGTTGTGTAGCCGTCTGTGAAGGCTCTACACCAGTGTACAACACAATATTAGATGCAAATTATGATCCAAAATCAAAAATCCAACAAAATATCAATTTTTCAAAACTCTGCCTCTGGCGATCGATCGCTACCACTTGGCGATCGATCGCCAGACTCCACTGTCCCATGGCGATCGATCGCGCCATTCTTGGCGATCGATCGCGTACCTTTGATTCTGGCTACTGGACGTCGGCGATCGATCGCCCCATTTGTGGCGATCGATCGCCACATGATCTGTGCGCGACATTTTCCAGAATGCTCTAACACTGATTTTCATACATTTCGTTCTAACATGTAAGACATACAACATGCCCAAACAAACACGCTAGTAGCTACAATACACTACCCTGAGTGTATTCATATCAAATTTACAACCCCAAACATAAGCCCACATGCATAAATGTCGACCATTTACACAAGTACTCGATCAACTTTTCTTGAAACAGGCATTTTCATTCCCATATTTCTTGAGTACTTCATTTCATGCTATAAAAACTATAACATATTCATAAAACACGCTCAAACATGAAACGTCCTGGGCTTTACAAACTACCATGCATGTACTCAAATCGAAGGTTCACCCTAAAACCCATCTAACATGCATAATATCACCTCCTCAAAATCACTCCCAGTCCACATTTTCCAGAAAAACAGGGCATACTCCTACCCAGATTTCCGAACACCATACTTTACATGCTTATTTCCTCTACATAAAACATGTAATATACATAAGGAAAAATACTGAGAGCTTCATAACAACACCATGTAAGCATTTAAATCGAAGGTTTTAAGAAACCTAAGCTAACATGCCATTTTTTACACCAATAAAAGTATGAACTCAACAACTTAATTTCAAACCCAGAAATGGTTTCTCACCCCTTTTTGCTCCGATTTTTGGAAGCTTTCCAAGCAATAAAAATGGTGGATCTCCTCCTTTTCTTCCTTATCAGATGATGGACGAAAAATGGGAGAGGAATGGAGGAGTTCCAGCTATGGCAAGGTGGAGTGGGAGATGGGACAAGGGGCATGGGCAAGCAGCTGGCAGCAGGGTATGGGTCAAGGGGGGTGGTTGAGTGGTGGGTTACGTGATGTGTTATGTTTTGGTCCCGCTATTTAGCACTATGTATTAAAATATCCTCACATGATATTTATAGTATTTTCTCAAATAAAATACTTCAACTCCCATTTAATTATGCTTTACCAAAACAAACCACACACACCCCAAATAATCATGCCACAACCCCAAAATCCCAACATATAACACATGCACCCTCACATGCATTTCCCAAATATTATTAATTCAACACAAGAATTAATACCATAATTTTCACAACAATGATTAATGTTTAAATAACACCTAATCATTTCGGGGATATCACAAGTTGTAAGGACCCTAGTTCTTTAAGTGCGGATTAAAGGCGTAAATAAAAATTTCCATACATAAACAGAGGATAAAGGTTGTGTTGATGCCCTGAGCTATTAAATTACAGTGCCAAAATAAAGTTCCAAAAGGGATTAGTTACATTCCCAACCAATGAATGCTAATCCTATAGCTTTACACTACTCCTAGAGTAGAGACTATACAAAATAATTAAGCCTGCTATGCCAAAAGCACTCCTCACTGGCTCACCGCATCAACCCGCCTTAGCCCGTCCGCCCAAAAGTACCTACGGGAACAACCCCAAACCATGAGCATGTATATAAATCATATTCACAATAATATGATCATAATTCAATGCATAAACCGTAAATGCAATTCACTTCCTGTATTTAACACATTTAAAAGCTCCCTTGGTTGTCCCTGTACCACATCATAACCAATAGATTATATTACCAATAATGTATGTCATGACATGCACCGATTTCCATATATTCCGTGTTCAATTCCCAAGTCTTATTATATCAGTGGCATAATACCTCTCGCGTTAACATGACAGCGGAAATACCCTCGCTTAGACAATACCAGTGGCACTAATATCCCTCGCTATAAATATGACAGCGGTCGTCTTCTTCGCTTCATATTAGCGGCAAATATTCTCTCATCGCTACGGTATGACAGCGGCAAGTATTCACATCGCTAGCCACTGGCGGCAAGTATTCTCCATCACTGGAATATAAATCCCGACTCACAATCATATGCAACAATGCATCCAATATACACATGCAACCAAAATGCATGACCAAACCATGTATGCAATCCATGATGCATAAACAAGACCCCATATGCAACCACAATGCATAATCAATTCCATGTGTGCAACCATAATGCATAACCATTCAAAGCGTAATAAATACGGTTTACCGTCCGATGCCCGTACGTCTCACTACGTACCTTAGTTCCAAAAGTGGAGATGTCGTGGGACTTTATTTCCTTTGTTGTGTGGCTACCTGGGATGGTTCTACACCATTATATGAATCCATGTTAGAAGCCAATAAATGAACCATTACCAAAAATATCATCATTTAGAACAAAATCCCAAAACCCACATTTTTATGCCTTTCGATCGATCGGTCCCCAAGCCCGATCGATCGGTCCCCAAGCCCCGATCGATCGCTAAGTGAAGAAAAAAATAGGCATCCAAGTACTGCCTCCACCGATCGAACGAAACTTTTTATCGATCGATCGAGACATCACACCGATTGATCGGAACAAATTTTCGATCGATCGGTAAACTCATTTCACGCCTTGCTCAGGCTCTGCCCTGCTCGATCGATCGGACCCATTTTTCGATCGATCGAGCAGTCTTGTTGCTGCGAGAAACTTCCAAGTATGAGCGTCCAACAACACCTTAACTCACATACAACCAAGATCAACCACCATTCTCAACATTTAACCACAAAACAACCTTAAATACATCCCCCAAACATAAACAACATGCTGGACCAAGATCCACCCTTTTAACCCTAAAAACAAGCTACAAACTCAACCAAAACTCAACAAGACTTCACCATAATGAAAGCTTACCACTTGAGCTTTACGTTTTTAGCAAGAACTCCCAAAAAGACCCCTTTTTCAAAGCTTTCTCCTCCTCTCTTGTTTCAGAAACAAAAATGGAAGATTTTGGATAAGGAGGGGGAGGGGGTTGTAGGGACATAAAGCTGATAGAGAGGAGTGATGGGATGTAAAGGGGTGTGCAAGTGGCTCCCTTGCCATGTTATGGGATTTAAATGTTCATCTAAACAAAAGCATGGTGTATAGAATACCCCAACATGATATTTTAAAAGCATTTTACCACAATGCATCAAAATCCCTATTAAAATCGTTTTACCAAATAAACACAATCCACTTCATTTAAGCCATTAAAATACCCAAACACCCAACATGCATAACATGCACCCTGAAATGCTCTACCGGGTCACGCCTACCATGTGACAAGCATTTCACCAAGATAATTAGTCCCAACACATTTATTAATTATCACCATGAAATCACATAACATAATTAATGCCCAAATTGCATATAATTATTTCGGGGATATCACAATACTCCCCTACTTATAAGATTTCGTCCCCGAAATCGCATGCACTTACCCAAATCAAAACCAAACATAATTCACATACCAGAGAATAATTCCGGGTAGTGCTGCATCATATGCCACTCCGTCTCCCACGTGGCCTCCTCGACACCCCTACGATCCCACTGAACCTTGATCATCGGTATCACTCTACTCCGGAGTCTGCGATCAGCCCTATCCAAAATCCTGACTGGCCTTTCCTCATATGATACATCAGAATCCAACTGAACCTCGGAAGGCTGTAATACATGTGACGGATCCGGCTCATACTTCCGCAGCATAGATACATGGAACACGTCGTGAATACCCAACAACGACGGTGGCAATGCCAAACGGTAAGCCAAGGTACCGATGCGCTGTAAAATCTCATACGGTCCCACATACCTCGGAGACAATTTACCACGCATACCAAACTGAACCACACCCCTGAAAGGTGAAATCTTCAAAAAGACCCTGTCCAACGGTCTCCGTCGTTTATTCGCATAGGCTGCCTGCATGTCCTGGGCTGCCTTCATTTCTGACGGATAATCTTTACCTTATCCTCCATTTCCCGAATCAGTTCGGGTCCTCCTACCGCTTTACTGGTCAAATCATCCCAGTACAAAGGCTACCTACAACGCTTACCATACAAAGCCTCAAACGGAGCCATCTGAATACTCGCCTGATAGCTGTTGTTGTATGAGAACTCTACCAAGGCCAAAAAATCTTGCCATGAGGCATCAAACTCTAATACGCAAGCCCTCAACATGTCTTCGAGCGTCTGTATAGTACGCTCAGTCTGATCATCCGTCTGGGGGTGATATGCGGTGCTCAATCTCACCTCAGTACCCAATGCTGACTGGAGACCTCCCCAGAAATGAGATGTGAACCGTGGATCTCTGTCAGACACAATAGACACCGGAATCCCATGCAATCTCACTATGTCCCTGACATATAACTGAGCCATCCTCAAGTATGTGTACGTCATACTGTAGGAATGAAAGTGGCTACCTTTGTCAGCCTGTCAATGATCACCCAAATGGCATCACAACCCGAAATAGTCCTCGGCAGGTGGGTCACAAAATCCATAGATATATGATCCCACTTCCACTCCGGTATCTCTAAGCTCCTTAGCTCGCCACCGGGTCTCTGCCTCTCTGCCTTAACCTACTGGCAGATCAAACACCTCTTGGCAATAAGAAGTCATCATAGCCGACAAATGCATGACATCCTCAGCAGTACTCCTCACCTTCCGACTCAAGGCGTCTGCTGTCAAGTTCGCTTTCCCCGGATGGTACTCAATTTCACAGTCATAATCTTTGAGTAGATCCATCCATCTTCTCTGACGCATATTCAATTCCGCCTGAGTGAACAAGAATTTCAGGCTCTTATGATCCGTATATATGGTGAAGGACGTACCATACAGATAGTGCCTCCAAATCTTCAGGGCAAATATAATAGCCGCCAACTCCAAATCATGGACTGGGTATCTAGCCTCATGCAGCTTCAACTGCCTTGATGCATAAGCTACCACATGTTTATCTTGCATCAGTACACAACCCAAGCCCTGCAGTGATGCGTCACTATAAAGGACAAACCTTTGATTCTCCGTAGGAATCACCAATACCGGCGCCGTTGTCAATCGGTGCTTCAACTCTTGGAAGCTCTCCTTGCAAGCCTCTGACCAAAAGAAGGGTACTCCCTTTTGGGTCAACTGTGTCAGTGGCTTAGCAATCTTAGAAAATCCCTCGACGAAGCGTCGGTAATAACCCGCCAAACCACAAGGAAACTCCACTACGACACCCGTCACAGAAGTTGGTGCAGCCCACTCCAACACAGCCTCAATCTTCCTGGGATCCACTGAAATCCCACTGCTAGATGTGACATGTCCCAGAAATACTACGCTGCTCAACCAAAACTCACACTTACTGAGCTTGGCATATAACTGATGATTTCTGAGGATCTGGAGCACCGTCCTCAAGTGTCTCACGTGTTCTTCCTGGCTCCGGGAGTAGATGAGTATATCGTCAATAAACACAATGACGAACTGATCTAGATAGGGTTGGAACACCCGATTCATCAAACTCATGAAGACAGCCGGGGCGTTCGTCACACCGAACGGCATCACTAAGAACTCGTAGTGCCCATACCGAGTCCGAATTGCTGTCTTTTTACATCCTCCTCCCTGACCCGTATCTTGTGGTACCCGGATCTCAAATCAATCTTGCTATACAGCTTCGTACCTTGCAACTGATCAAATAAATCATCAATCCTCGGGAGAGGATACTTGTTCTTTACCGTGGCCTTATTCAATTGCCTGTAGTCGATGCACAACGCATCGAACCATCCTTCTTCTTCACAAAAAGAACCGGTACGCCCCAAGGCGATACGTTAGGGCGTATATATCCTTTATCAAGGAGCTCCTGTAACTGCTCCTTCAATTCCCTCAACTCCGCCGGTGCCATCCGGTAAGGTGCACGAGAGAGATAGCGGATGTCCCCGGTAATAACTCAATCCCAAACTCGACTTCCCTAGCCGGTGGAATCCTGGAATCTCCTCCGGGAACACATCGGCAAATTCCGCTACCACTGGTATATCCTCAACTCTTACTCTTTGCTCTTTCCCGACGTGTCCACGGCATAGATGATATAACCCGTGTGTCCACGTTCCAATAATTGGGACATTTTAATTGCCGAAATCAACGAAATCTTCGCACGAGAACCGTTGCCATAGAAAATCCACTGAACTCCCAAATGAGATCTAAACCGTACTGTCCTTTGTCGACAATCTACCACCGCCTGATGATATCTGTTCAGAATGTCGATGCCCACATGCAGTCGAAATCTGACATACTCAAAACAATCAAATCTGTCTTTATCTCATTGCCCTCAAAATAAATGAGGCATTCCATCATAAACTGACCGCAACAACTTTCTTTCCGGTGGTGTCGAGACCAATAGAGACGTGGGTAACGGAGACATGCACATATGATGTCTCGCCACAAAATCTGCAGACACAAAGGAGTGCGAAGCACCTGTGTCTATCAAAATAAAGGCGGAATATGTAAATAGAAGGCACGTACCAGCTATCACTCTTCTGGAGCTGCATCGGCCTGCTCCGTGGTCAACGCATAGACCTGTCCCTGAGGTGGCCCCATCGCCTGTCCTCCCATCTGTCGAGGCACCATCGGCGGCCTCTGATGTACTGTCCCGGTAGAAAACCTCCCTATGCCTCCTCTAAGATCCACCTGACCATCACCATTCTGACAGAACCGAGATATGTGGCCCATCTTGCCGTACAGTCTCGCATGTGATGTGGTCCTCCACAAAAGTGACACTTCACCACTCCACTCCTACTCGCTTGAGTCTGCCCTCTGTGCTAGGCGCACCACCCCCCGGTTATCCATTCGTCTCCCACCAAACGAGAAGATGAGGAAGAAGCCCCACGAGGTTTAAATGATTCTCCTCGTGGCCTCAGATTATTAGACACTGGCCTCGGTGGTGGGACTTGTGGGGGTGCAACGTCCGGGTAAGCACCGACTCCAATTTCTGCTATCTCCGCTCTAGTGAGAGCATCATCAAAAGAAGTGGGGTGTTGGAGATAACCCGATCAAAAAGTTCCGATCGTAGCCCCTTTAGAAAGTGCCTCATCTTGGCATGCCCTTTTGTTGCAATGTGGGGAACATACCTCAACAATGTGAGTAATGCATGGCATAGTCCGAGACTGACATGCTCCCCTGTTTCAGGCTCGTGAATTCATCCTCCTTGTTTGCCTAGCCGCCACAGAAAAGTATCGGTTTAGAAAACCGAGTCCGAAATAAAGTCCAGTCAATCACCATACCCTGAGCTCTCAGTTCCATCACCGTCGTCTTCCACCACATAGAAGACTTCTTTGCCAGTTGGAACTCCGCCAACCTCAGCCACGCTGTCCTAGCACAAGGAGCGGACACAAAATTTTCTCTAATCTCTCGAGCCACTCCTCAGCTTCTTCTCCTGTCTCCGTCCCCTCAAACATGGGCGGGTGGAAAGTTAGGAACTGACTCAGACTAAGCTCCCCTGGTAAAAGCAACCGAGCTACCGGCTCTACGCCCACAACAGGTGGAGGTAAAGGATTTGCCTGACCAACGCTAGCGTTCACGCTTCCAACATCACCCACCCCTTCATTGAGGTTCTCCACATTCATATCCGCCATGCTGTAATTCAAAGGTTAACAACAATTCCCAAACAATATATATGTTATGCCATTAGACAACATGAACGATAATAAGCATGTTAGTATAACAATTTATACACCAACATATACTACATGCATAAACATGCCCAAATGTAAACACCTAGCCAACCATGCTAAGGCTACCCTTCACTCATTCCCGGGTTATCTAACCACTGTTCTGATACCACTAATGTAAGGACCCTAGTTCCTTAAGTGCGAGATTAAAGGCGTAAATAAAAATTTCCATGCATAAACAGAGTATAAAGGTTGTGTTGATGCCCTGAGCTATTAAATTACAGTGCCAAAATAAAGTTCTAAAAGGGATTAGTTACATTCCCAACCAATGAATGCTAATCCTATAGCTTTACACTACTCCTAGAGTAGAGCCTATACAAAATAATTAAGCCTGCTATGCCAAAAGCACTCCTCACTGGCTCACCGCATCAACCCGCCTTAGCCCGTCCGCCCAAAAGTACCTACGGGAACAACCCCAAACCATGAGCATGTATATAAATCATATTCATAATAATATGATCATAATTCAATGCATAAAATCATAAATGCAATTCACTTCCTGTATTTAACACATTTAAAAGCTCCCTTGGTTGTCCCTGTAACACATCATAACCAATAGATTATATTACCAATAATGTATTTCATGACATGCACCGATTTCCGTATATTCCGTGTTCAATTCCAAAGTCTTATTATATCAGTGGCATAATACCCTCGCGTTAACATGACAGCGAAAATACCCCTCGCTTAGACAATACCAGCGGCACTAATATCCCCCGCTATAAACATGACAGCGGTCGTGTTCTTCGCTTCATATTAGCGGGAAATATTCTCTCATTGCTACGGTATGACAACGGCAAGTATTCACATCGCTACGCCACTGGCGGCAAGTATTCTCCATCACTGGAATATAAATCCCGACTCACAATCATATGTAACAATGCATCCAATATACACATGCAACCAAAATGCATGACCAAACCATGTATGCAATCCATGATGCATAAACAAGACCCCATATGCAACCACAATGCATAATCAATTCCATGTGTGCAACCATAATGCATTACCAATTCAAAGCGTAATAAATACGTTTTACCGTCCGATGCCCGTACGTCTCACTACGTACCTTAGTTCCAAAAGTGGAGATGTCGTGGGACTTTATCTCCTTTGTTGTGTGGCTACCTAGGATGGTTCTACACCATTATATGAATCCATGTTAGAAGCCAATAAATGAACCATTACCAAAAATATCATCATTTAGAACAAAATCCCAAAACCCACATTTTATGCCTTGCGATCGATCGGTCCCCAAGCCCCGATCGATCGCTAAGTGAAGAAAAAATAGGCATCCAAGTACTGCCTCCACCGATCGATCAAAAATTTTATCGATCAATCGAGACATCACACCAAAGGGATGTAAAGGTGTGTGCAAGTGGCTCCCTTGCCATGTTATGGGATTTAAATGTTCATCTAAAACAAAAGCATGGTGTATAGAATACCCCAACATGATATTTTAAAAGCATTTACCACAATGCATCAAAATCCCTATTAAAATCATGCTTTACCAAATAAACACAACCCACTTCATTTAAGCCATTAAAATACCCAAACACCCAACATGCATAACATGCACCCTGAAATGCTCTACCGGGTCACGCCTACCATGTGACAAGCATTTCACCAAGATAATTAGTCCCACACATATATTAATTATCACCATGAAATCACATAACATAATTGATGCCCAAATTGCATATAATTATTTCGGGGATATCACAACAGTAGACTCAGTTGTAGTTAATCTTTCAAGATTACAGTAGTAGTTCTTTTATGCTCTTGCTGAAACTTCAGAGTATAATAATGAAATGATTAGCTTTGATGTTGATGTTTTTCTTGTGTTTGATCCGATGGTTCAGCTAACCACTTCATTTTTCACTTGGATGTATTTATAGACTCAGTGGTCTTGTATTTATAGACTCAGTGGTCTAACGGCATCCTATATTTAGAAGAGATCATTTTCATGTCTTCATTCCAAATTCTGATTGTCTTCTTTCCTATTTTGTTATGCAGTGGCTCTTTTATTCTGATGCTAATGGTGGCAGAGCTAGCAAGGTGCGGTGCTCTGTTGTACCTTTGTCAGAATAGTTGTACTTGTTTTGTCTTGTTGTATTGTGCACTTACTGGATAGTTAGACGTCTGCTGGTTTTTTAATTCAAATGATTGTTCATTCTTCTGTACTCATTAGATGTCTTTGTTCAGTAGATGTCTGTATCTGGTAGATGTTTGTATCCGGTAGATGTCCTTCCGGTAGATGTCCATCCAGTGATATCTATCCAGTAGATGTCCATCCGATAGATGTTCATCCGATAGATGTTCGTCCAGTAGATGTTCGTCGGTAGATGTCCATCCAGTAGATGTCTGTCCAGTAGATGTCCATCCGGTAGATGTCTTATAATCACCAAAACTTAGAAATGTTTCCCAATAATTTCCCCCTTTTTGGTGATGACAAAACTTAGTACTGGAGACTCTTGCTTGATTATATTGAACAACAACTTCTGTTAAGACTTAGAAACAAAACAACGTAGACTGTAATTGTTAGATAGATAAGCATATTACAAGTAGTAATCAAACTGAGTATTTAAAAGAATGTCATTTTTATTTAAAATGAATTCTGATTACATCGTACATCTTACAAATCTTTCAGCAAACCTATTTCTACAATTTATTCAACTGGGTGGTAAAGGCAACTTGAGAAACATAGCCAGTATGTAATGATCCGAGCCAGCTAGTTTCAGAGTTGTTGACAAAAGAGAGGGAGGGGGAGAGAAAGTCCATACAGAGAGGCTTAGAACAAAAGAAAACCTAGAAAACCACTTTATCTTCAAAGTAGTCCTCTGTTCATTTATCAAGGTCTCTGTATTTAATGAAAATTCTCTGTCTTCCCCATTTTTGTCATCAGCACCCAGGCATCTGCTGCCCAAATTCCAGGCTGGTGGAGAAGCACTTGGTCCAGGAAGCTGGAGCTAGCATAGATGAGTGGTTAGATAAGTAATCAACCATGTAAAGTTGATTTAGATAAGTAATGAACCCATGAAGAATCGATGCAGAGAAGTTGCAAGACCTGTAATGAACTAGTTAAGTTAAGCATGTTTGGTGAGTTTAGTAGGAGGAACTAGCATGCTATTATAGTGAAAAATTAGCAAGTTGCAGTATGAGATGCCATGTCATGCGGAAAGTAGTGCAGATAAAGGTAGATAAGAATTGACAGAATAATGAAGATTGATAATAAACAGATAATTGTTAACAGTAGAAGACAAAAAAAATGTTACTAATTTTGCCCGAGCAATGCTTGGAGTAGTCACGGGTGGGAAGAAGGTGTGCCAGCAGAAGGTTGTCATGGACTGTGGGACCGTTGCTGGGAGGGAGGTCTTAACCGACTTGACTCATCAGCTGCAGCAGAGGATCGTTGAGTTGGATCCGGTTCTCGTCTGTGCAAGAGAGCTGGTCTGCTGGGCTCCAGTAGGCGTTTAGTAGTTTGAGGAACAGGATAGACTGTTGCTCAAATCCTATATCTGTGGAAGCGAAAGCCACCTGCATATTAGCCAGCTGATCGGAGAGTGCTTTCTTGGCATCCTCAATTTTGTCTTCAAGTGTCAGTGAACTGAGGTGGCAGTAGTATGAAGAGATTCATTTTGCTGGGTAATCTGAAAACGAGCCTGCCCTATCCGAGGAAGGAATCAGCAAAGCATCACAACAAAAGTTTGGAGCCTGGTTACGGTAGTCGTCAGATTGCTTAGGTCACGATACACCTGCTGAAACTGGGAGTCGGTATGCTGCTGGTGGCCCCATTGATAAGGCTAGCAGTGCGTACTTCTTGATTCAGCTTGTTTACATCACTGGCTAGCTCAGAGATTACATTAGACAGATGCCCCAGTTGATCAGCAATACTAGGAGGTCCTCAAGAGGAATGTGAGTGGAAATCGAAGAAATCTCTGAGGATCATGTTCCAATGATTGATCCAGGGCATCCGTTTGAGTTTCAGCATTTGTGGTGACGACGATGAGAGGACCCTCAATATCAGCAGTGGTCAAAATAGCAGTAGCTTCAGTGGGTGGTGTGCAGCAAGGATGGCGATATCAATGGCCTCCATGCCAGTAGCAGCGTGCTCCAGCTCAGCTGCAGAGGACGAAGTACGATCAGCAGAGTTTGGTGAAGACTCGCTACGGTCATCATTATCTGAGGAGAGGGACTTGATGAACCACAGTCTGTATAACAGTGTCAACATTAATAGGATCCACATCCAGCACTTGTAAAGGTTGATCACTGACAGAACCTGGAGCAGATGTGTTAAGCGGGTCAGGGGTAGGAGCGGTTTGAGTAGGATCGACCACAGAGACTTCAGGTGGGGCGGTAGGAACTATGTCCAAGTCAGTAGGTGTTGGGCTGTCATCTCTTGGTTAAAGCAGAGCAAGAGTAGACTGTTAAGATTCTGGATCATGAAGAGATGCTCAGCCATATCAAGCTTGGGTCCTAATGCATTTAGAACAAACCCGATCATGATTTGTATTGTGCCAGAGTCAATGTTATACTGCTGGAGCCTCGAATGAACAAGAGCTTGAAGTTCTCCAAATTCATCATGCAGAAGAGATCACGAAGCTTAAACTCTTCTCAGTATCAGTGAGCTGAAGGTAGGCTAGGATGAGATTCTCATCTAGCCGTGCCTGTTCAAGAATGGGAGAGAATTCATCAAAGCGAATTTTAGACGCGCCGCCACCATCGATCAAATATTCCAAGTTGTGGTTGCTTCAGCTTGGCTTCTACTTCATCCATGACCATTTGAATTTTCAAACCCAACTGGGTGGACACTGGTCCCTAACTGCTTTGCCATTTCCGGTGGTAGTGTCCTTAAGGTG
>CAJQUN010002896.1:0-21054 GCA_907163345.1 Haberlea rhodopensis | reverse complement strand
CTTTGTTTGAGCCAGGGAATATTTTTGACAAAATCTTGGTGGTGGATGTGATCATTATTAAGCATAATTTTATATAACAGAAACGCAATTAGATCACTCAGCGGCAGATTATTTTTGTTTCTCTGGAAATATTTCAGATTTCGCACAATTTAGGACCGCATGAGCTATAGATTCCAGCATCTTTATCTTCATTTGTTTTGTGGTTGTATTATTATTGTGCCTGCAATTTCAGTCAAGTTTGGATGTATCTTGTGTGGGTCAAGAATCTCTTTAGGTATTTAGTTGGGGCATGAGATACATGGAGAATTAGTGAAGCTGGAACTCATAGCGGGATCATCATGTTGCATGGGATGAATATAGTCGCTGGTCTGTTCCTATATTGGAACATTTTTTTCCTCTGTGAAGTAGAAATGTAGGTTTCTTGGTATAATACCAAAATATTATAAAATAAAATTTTGTGAAATACCGTACAAACAAAATCAATTACGAAAATTTAGTAAATCGTCATTCGAGATGGCGATTTCAACTTTTTGAATTCAATTTTTTTATTTAAAAAATACTTCTGTGAGAGAATATCGGGTTAGTGGAAAATGGAAAATGGAGAACAAATGATAGGTAATAAAAGGATCCAGGGGGATAAAATTTTGATTATATGATAACGTAATTAAATATGATAATGAACCATATATAAGCATAGCTATATATGTTAAGAAATATCACATAATTAACAAATATATAATTTATTACTATATTAATTTTAAATAACAACACATATTGTTTAAGTCAATCCAAAAAGATTACTCGCCACCTTCCCAAGTCTTTACTTGTTCATAATCCCATCAAGTTTTTTGCTTTTTCACACTCGCACTTATGCAATTTATTCATACCCATAAATGATTTAAGAACGCACAACTTCGTATAATTATATACATTTATATTATTAATATAATATATATACATATATACATATATAATTTGAGCTACACATCCACACCAATTTATTTCAATTATCTAGTACGATTATTTGATTATTCATATTATTGAGTGAAGTATATTATATAAAAGAATGAAAATTATGTTTTTTTCCATAATAATTGCATAAGTGTGAGTGTGAAAAAACAAAAACTTGATGGAATTATGAACAAGGAAAGAGTTGGGAAGGTGGCGAGTAATGTTTTTGGATTGGCTTACCAATATGTGTTACTATTTACGACAAAATTAATAATAAATTATATAGTTGTTAATTATTGGCTATTTCTTAACATATATGTATAGTATGCTTATATTGGTTCATTATCATATTTAATTACGTTATCATAAAATCAAAATTCTATCTCTCTGGATCTTTTATTACCTATCATTTGTTCTCCCTTTTCATTTTCCACTAACCCGGTATTTTCTCACAGATGTATTTTTTAAATAAAAAAAATTTAATAAAAAGTTGAAATCTTCATCTGGTATTTTCGTAATTGATTTTTTTTGTTACGATATATTGCAAATTTTTATTTTATTTTATAATATTGTTGATACCTAGGTTTCTTGATCACAAATATTTTGTTTGTTGTGGTAAGGGGCGCAATGTCCAGCTGCTTTCAATTTCCACCACCAGTTTATGCAAAGAGAGCAAAGACCAGAAGACTTGGATGTGCTGAGAGAGGTGTGGTTCATTTTCCTCTGCAATTACTTTGTCATTACACTTGAATCCCATGTTTTCGTTCTTCATATATGCTTGGATGTAGTACATACATGAGTTTCTAAGGAGGTTTATTGTGATCAGTAATCAGTTTGCCATCTATTTCTGCCCCTTTACCGCATGGTTTCTCTAGCATGTTGACAACTTAATTTATCTCAATGTAGTTTTTAGTTGTATATGGAGCATTAATAACTGCAAATATCATGTAGACTTTTTGAGATTATGGTTAAAGTAAACACTCTATGTTTGTTGCGAGCAGGTAAAGAGTTGGCATTTCCTATTAGTTCATCAGCTGATTTGCAGTCAAACATGTTGGAAATTTGAATTAAATCAAAGGGAAAAAAAGGGTGATCGATCGTGGCTTATGCTGGAATCGATCTAGCTAGCAAACAACTTTTTTTATTGTTGGAAACAAGCCGCGATCTCGATCGCAATCTGCGTCTGTTTGGCAGAATGGTGGTGTCCATTCATGTTTGGGTGCTGTTTGTTTTCTGCGATGTGATGCCCCCAAATGGTGTCATTTTGGACATATCTCTTGGTATACTATAAATATAACATCCTCACTTGAATTGAATATTGAATTTCGAAATTCATAACACATTTTGAAGATCAAAATCTGAGTATTTTGTGCATCTTCATCCTTGTTCTTGTTGAGCGCTTTTAAACCTTTGTGGTTTAATGATTTGTGATTTAGAGTGCTCCTATCACAAATCATAGTCGTTGTATCTTGGAAGACAAATTGCCAATTGAACTATTAGCATCGTAGCGGGACAATATTATCTTAAGGAATGATATTCCAAATCTCGCCTCGACATTCCTACTTCAAAGCCATTTGTTATTTTGCTTGCTACCTTCCTAAGATACACATCCAATAAATTTTGTACAACAATCTTAAGACAATATCAGCAACAAATGACTTCTTCGAGTGCAACAACGGCTCTCGTTCATCATGGTGAAAGGCCATAGAAGTTCAATGGTAACGACTTCAAGCGGTGGCAACAAAAAGATGTTGTTTTATTTGACAACCTTGGGGTTGACAAGGTTCCTCAATGAGGATGTTCCTACCGTCATGGAGAGCGAAACATACAACCAAAAGAGGAATGCGGTTGATGCGTGGAATCAAAGTGATATCCTGTGCAAGAATTATATTATCAGTGGACTAGACAACACATTATACAATGTATATTGTCTAGTGAATACCGCCAAGGAATTGTGGCAATCCTTCGGGAAAAAAGTATAGATCCGAGGATGCCGTCATGAAGAAATTCATCGTTGGGCGATTCCTGGATTTAAAATGGTTGACACAAAGCCGATAATAGCGCAAGTGCAAGATTTGCAATTAATCATGCACGAAATTCATGCGGAGGGAATGGTTCTCAGTGATTCATTCCAAGTGGCAGCAATGAGTGAGAAGTTGCCTCCACATGGAAGGACTTCGGGAATTATCTCAAGCACAAACAAAAGAGATGAATCTTAATGACCTTGTGGTTCACGTGAGAATCTAAGAGGAAAACAAAATTTTGAAAGAAAGGAAAGGAAAAAATGCACCACACAAGAGTGAACTTAGTGGAAAAATCCACCGGAACAAAGCGCAAGTTTGACGGCATGGCCTCCAAATCTGGAAAGGCGGAGAAGTTCAAGGCAAGTGCTACAAATGTGCAAAACCCCAATCACATGGCAAATGATTGTTGCAATAAAGACGATCATGAACAGGATATGGATCAAGTTATACTGAAGAATATCGTCTCTCAAATGATTTGGATGATCTAATGCTTATCGCTTAATTAGATTGTGTATCTTTGAAAGTTGTAAACTCTAAGGATGGAGTAATTCTAAACAAATGTAATGACTATATTTGTTGAAAGCATAAAATTTATGTTATTACTTCTTGGATTGAATTTTATGGTTTGTGACGTGATTGTTAAGATCATTTAAATCATAGTTCGCAGCACAAATTGTAATGTTAAATTTATTGCTTGAGTGAGGCTAAGTTAACAAATCGTCATTCATTTGTTAAAAGAAATGTAACGTCTCTAGAGTTAATTCACAATGATGCTTGTGGTTGAAAGATTTTGCAAAACTATATATGTGGGAAATTTGTACTACAAAACAGAGGTCGGACAGGTTTTGTTTGTTAAACCGGTATTTTTCACGTGTTGTTAGTCAATGAAGGAAAAAGAATTCTCTATGTGGCATTTGTTTCTTATGTCATATGGTCTTCATCTTTCTTTTATTGTACTCTTTACCTGGAACTCAAAGTTGTTGCCACATCATAAAAGTTACTTGATTTGGGTGACCTGAATTAAGATCATTATATGAGAAGTTGAAGACTTTACTCCAAGGTTGTGTGTTTCAATCAATTCAGTACTGAAGACTAATTTCATGTGAAATAGAGGACACCTGCCCAAATAAGAAATAGGCCGAAAAAAACCTATAACGAGTCTTTTTTTTTCGTTTTCTCGCTAATCACAGATAAGTGGAGGGCGCATGAAAAAAAGGTGTGGTTGTTAAGCATCTAGAAGTTGAACTTGCTGCTCGAGAAGTGCTTGTACCCGATCATGACGGCAGTGGTAGTGAGATGGACATTCTTTTCTTTCTGTAGTACTAAATTTCTGGAAATGTATTTATGGGCAATTGCAAACAAAGTAACAATGGCTTTAAAGAAAAGATGTCGATGTGAGATTTGGAATCTCCGTCCTTAAGACAATATATACCGCTACGGTGCTAACGGTTCAATTGAAAATTTGTCTACCAAGATACAACGACTTATGAAATGTGATAGGAGCACTACAAATCACAAGTCCTCAAACCACAAAGATTTGAAAGCACTCAACTTGAGAATGAAAAAGGATGAACAAAATGCTTCAGAATTTTGCTCTTGAATCTCATATGATTTTCGAAATTTGATGTTATATCCATTCTAGAGTTGTTTTATATATTCTAGACCAAGTTTTTCCTCCTAGGGGCACCATTTAGAGGCACCAAACCAAATCGTGAAAAAATGAAGCAAAACGTGAAGGGACACACCCATATAGAAAATATGTACAGGGCGAGATCGCGCCCCCTTTTTTTTGTCGCCTGCTGCTAGGCGCGGTCGATCGCTCCTGGAGTGCCGAATGATCGAGCCTGGCAGATTTTTAGCACTTCGTTTTTCAACATGCACGATCGATCGGACCAATATATGGTGATCAATCGCAGCTTCCAGTACACTTTGTTTGGTACTCGATGCTTAATTTCTAATTATTAAGCATTTTTTCCACAATCTCCCTCCCCCCCCCCCCCCTCCCCCCCCGAATTAAATTAATGCATGATGCAATTGAGTGCCTTCAACAAATTATTATGGCATCTGGAGAGATAGCTTGCGGCTTTGAATCTTCGTTTTTCAACATGCGCAATTGACCGAGCCAACATACGGCTATCGATCGCGGCTTCCTAGTCCTCGATGCTTCATTTCTAATTCATTAAGTATTTTTCCAACACTTTCTTGTACATATGGCTTGTGGCATTATAGTCTTCTTTATCTCACTAAGTGGATCAATTATATGGATCCTCATGAGATAATTATGTTTTCGTGATAATTATTTTTTACACTCTTCAATTTTACTGTATGTATTTAAATTATTTTAATTTAGTTATTATAAATAAATTTGATTAGCTCTTGATATGTTTTACGTGGATAATATAGAATCAGGTTTAGCAAATTCCAATGAAGGAGTTAAAGTAATAATTAAACAATTAGTAGTTGAACAGATTAGCAATTTCACCATTATTATAATTTATTTGATTGTTATATTTCAAATATTATTGTGAAATTTATATTGTTGGCTATGAAAAATTATTTAATAATTTCTCTATAAGTTTATTTAAATTAAATACTTGTTTTTTTTATGAATTTATAAGTTTATCATTACGTTAGCTTATTTTGTGTAATATAAAAGTCTTATAATAAATGATTATAATAAACATGACAAAGTGTAATTTAACTCCTTGTAAAATATCAAATGAGCAATTTAGCTAATAAGGTTCAAAATACCTCATTGTAAAACTAAAAATGAACCTCCCTATAAAACAAAAAATTGGCAATTTAATTCCCGGTGAATAAATAAGGATCAATACACCTCCCTCACCGTAAAACTACAAATGTGCAATTGACTTTCTGTGAAACAAAAATATAAATAACGGTCGATACACCTCCATATAAAACTGCAAATGTGCAATTTACCTCCGTCTGAAACCAAAAATAATAATATATACCTCCCTCAAAACAATGAAAATTAGCCATATTTATTCTCGTGGACCATTTTTACTGGCATTAGAATGCCAATTATGATAGTCGAGGACGTTGACCGGTTGCTAATGATCGTATGCATCGCATACGTGCTTCACCAGAAAAAATTCATTTGTAATTGACAAGTTTAATTTCTGGGACAAAATTCAGAACACGAAAAGAGCTATGGCAACCAAAGTTCCGTCTGATCGAATTATGTACAGTTAATGCTTCATCAAGCTTAAATTGAACAAGGTAACATGATTCTTTATTGGTCCCCTTGAAACCAAATTTCCGTAAACCAATATTCAAGATTTCAACAGAATTCTTAGATTCAATGCCGTAAAGCCAAAACCAAATCCCGTAAGAACCGATTGACACACTTTGCACAACATGCTATGAATAACAGAATCAAAGACTCACGCACACATTTTCCAGACTTCACAAAGCATTATAATCAATTCAATATCAGTAAGGAATTGCAATGCAAATCAGAATCTATATGAGCCGCAACAGCAGAACTAGGGTTGTGCATTAGGTTTATTCGGTCACCGACCGAACCGAATTGTCAAAAATCGAATTAATCGCTTTTTTTTTTACGATAACCAAACATACCATTTTTTTATGATAAGCGATTTAACCGAACCGAGAAAAATATCTGTTAATTCGGTAAACGAATTAACCGATGTTTTTTTAAAAAATTAAAAAGTATGCTAATTTGATTTTAAAAATAAATAAATAACAGAATAAGCCTAATTAATTTTTATAAAACTTTTAAAAAGTAATATTTTTTTTAAAAATATTAAAAATCGGTTATTCTGTTAACCGATATTTTTAAATGAAACCGAACCGATTTACAATAAATATATAGTACAGATGCTATAATTTTTCAGCCATAGCTTTTTGTGGTAGCCGATTGCAACTTTCCTGAGCTCAAGCTGTTAATTATTGATCATCTTTAGAATTATATTTGAACTTTCTCTATAAAATTTATGTGATTTGAGACAATTGATCTTTGATATGATGTTGCTGATGGAGCTCTGATATAGTTGGCAGGGAAAGTCTTGGTTCATTTTGTATTTGTATGGTTTTGGCGAGTCTTGGCTTCAATGAAAATCATATTTACTTTATTCAATGGAGTTTGATAGATGTAGTGAGTTGATGTATCAATGTGCCTTGCAAGCTGCTCTATTGTTTTCTGTGTGCATTCATACGAAAGTAATAAGTAAAGACACTCAGATTGTAGATACTTGAAAGTATGTTTGTGTGAAACTGGACTGGGGCAAAGAGGAATGGGTGGCGCATCTGAGAGAACCTCAGAAGAATTGGTATCCACTCTAGTGTCAGCTCTTGCATACATAAGTTCTCACCAATGCCCCGAAAACCTCTCTTGCATAACATAAGTTCTCACCAATGCCCCGAAACCTAAGGGTTCCTAGTTTGAAGAAGGGGAGGGGAAAGGAGCCATTGACCCGCAACAGATAGAGGAGGATTTATTCAATCACATAGTTTGGGCTCTATTTACTCGTTCTATTCAAAATGAAAACTCACTACAGCTCGCACGTTCGTGCTCACTGAACCTCCATAATATCTAAAAAGTCGAGTCTTATGTCGGTCATATAGAACACCAACACATAGAAAAAGGGCTGAAGAACCAGTCCATGACTTGACACTTTGACCAAGCTCTTTCTCATTCTGCTCTTGCCTTCACCGGTGGGCGCACTCCATTCTAGACAAAGACCATTCCATTTAGGGCGAGACAGAATGGGCCGGCGCTCAATGTCTAGGGACATGCTCTTCCCATCCAAGAGATCGAGCCCTTGCGGCGCCTGCTCATAATCGGAGATATAAAAGCCCCTCTGTCCCACACATCTACAACCAGCTCGTGTGGTTTGACTTGGAAAAGGCAGTAAAATACATTTTTTACTATATGGAACAACTAGGCCAACTACTTGACTTGGCCATTCTTCGGATCAAACACTCCATTGTATAGTGACTCATATTTTTTCCTTTTCCACATTTATCTGTAACATTGAAATGAAGTTTAGAATATTGACAAGAATGGAAATATTTAGCTGTCAAAGGAATTAATCTCAAAATCCTGGTGTGGATGACTATTGTTTGTGGATTTGCAGATGATTTGTTACTTTGTAATATTAGTTATTTGGGATTGTGAGGAACAGATTGGTGAATGTGTGAGTTATTCATTGAGCAATTTGAAGCATTGTGGTGAGAGCAAGTGGCTGGTTCTTGCGAGACTACTTGTTGGATGGATTTGGCTTGATCAGTGATTATTGTTTTCATAGATTTTACTTAATCAAATCAAAGTGCAATTCACTTACTTGATCGATGATTATTGTTTCCAATTGTTTTCTTTTAGCATTGCATTTTTTAAATATAGATCAGTTTCGATTGATAGTGTTTTGCATTCTATCTAACTTGTTTGTATGGGAAAAAAATAAAAATGTACGTAAATTTTCTATAAATGGTGAAGCAATGATGTTACATTATTGTGCTTATGTAGTTTTTTTAAATTTTTATTGTTTTTGTTTAGTTCTTTGTTGTTGTATCGGGTAATATCTTAGTAGTGTATGGACGATTTGTATTGGGTTGAAGTACACCTTGTACTCATATTAATAATATTTTATCTTATTTTTTGAAAACTTATTTGGTCTTATTTTGAATTAATTAAATACATTATTTTATCTTATTTGTGCTTTCTGTTGATAACATAATGTTAATTATAAAAAGTTGAACTAAAATAATATAAATATGTGAAAACATGTCCAAGGGTATTTTTGTTGTTTTATAAATAAAATTAATCTATACAACATATTATCAAGTAAACCAAACACATTATTACTTATCATACATTACTAATCAGACGAACCAAACACGATATAGTTTATCCATTTTTATCTTATCAACCATTATCCATTTATTAATCTATCTATCACTTATAATTGTCTGTGTGAATTTATTTGGTTAACTCTATAGGATTGTTTTGTTGAAAAATTTAGTCATATATATATTGCTAAATCATTATAACAAATATTATTTAAAAAGCATTCAATACAAAAAGTTAGTATGGTAATGATTAAGAAGAAGTTAAATAGTTTTAGTAATAATTCTATGGTTAGTTTATTTATTTATCATGAATTGTTATTTGAATGTTTATATTTCAAATATTAGTAGGAGAAGTAAACCATAGAATTTTTGATAATTATTGTATTGATTTTGACAATTTGTTATGCAAATTTATATAAGTAAATGTCAATATTAATATACAAAAGTACATTCTAACATAAACATATTGATGATTGTAAACATGTTATTGACCATAAAAGTGTCTATTAATAAAAGATTGTTACTATTTAACAGACTAATTGATGAACCCTACTTTTGTATTTGTCTCGCGTCTTTATAATGTTGTTCTTTTTCCTTTTTGACGAGTACTTCTGTTACTCTGTAAATAAATTTTATCTATATAAAAAAAAACTTTTTAATGTTTTAAGCATAGTAACAATTTTATTTATTTATTTTTTTATACTTCCATTCTGATAATACATGCATTTATAATGTTTTCATTTGAATTTTCAGATGGCTATATAACATAAGATTTAGATCTTACATTTGTAACTCCAATTTTTTAATTTAAATTTTTTAATTTTATTATATATAATTGGTGTCTATGTCATGCTACAATTAACAATTTGTTAATACAGATATACATTTTTTTATTCCAATTCATAAATACTCTCATTTAAAAAATAAGAATTGCATATCTTACACAAATTTTGCTTTAGAACATATACCAATCAGAGTAAATCGTCTATATTATTTTAAACATATATACATTTTAGCTTGCTAAAATGAAAATATTGATGAATTAGAGAAAGTTGCTTTTCAGTTACTAGTTTGAAGAATTTAAAAACTTAGATACCAATCAGATTATTTATGAAAATACACAAATCAAAATTTACATAAATAAAATGGAATTAGGAACACTATGAATTAATGTATTTGAGTTGAATTGAACCGGAATATACTACCTTGTTGTCGTTCTTTTCGGAAAATTTGTTATTCGAGCTTGATCAAGTGACAAATTTCGAGCTCGAATTTGGTTTGCATACGTTTTGAGTTACTCGATGTCAATAATGTCTTTTTTTTGTATAGATTAGGCTCAAGTTCGACCGACTTGATAACCAGGGGCGGAGGAAGAGAGTGTGTAGGGGCAGCCGCAGCCCCGCACAAATGTTTTTATATAAAGACTGTGATAATAAACAGGAAAGTCGCTGTACTATATTGATGAATAGTCCAACTTGTTGGGTTAGTGCCCCGGATTCGATCCTTGCTGTAAACATGTCTTACATTTTTCATACTATATTCATTATTCATTAATTTAACTTCAATTATTTTTGTACTTTCCAATTTTATTTATTGTAATTTTAATTACGAGAATGTCACTTGTTGACTTTTGATTCCTCTTTCATTTCTTTTAATTTAACAAGCTATTCAGTTTACGCATGATTAATCCTTGAATGATGACTCCGACCTCGACCCCTTAGAAACACCACTAGGTAAATCGAGAGATGTGCACGATGACAGGTATCTGAAGGAGTTGACCAATAAAACTCAAACCTAAGACAAACTCTCACAATATTTCAGTAAAAAATTTATCCCACACGAGATTCTTCCCATATCTATGTCCATGGGGGCCTCTCTCCTTTCTTAATATTAAGTCTTTTTATCTTGTAAATTAAATTTCCAAATGAGACTTTGACATGTAAAATATGATGAAATATCTTAATATTAAATGATCTTGACATGTATTTCATTCTTTAGGTCAAATGACTCAATTGCAAGAAGATGATAGTTTATTCAGTTATACTCTTATGTTTTAAATGTATTCCCAAATATTACGTTAAAAATGGAAGTCTCGCCATTTTCAATTTCATTTATATAATCATTCACATTAATTTGTTTTAATATTAATTTTAATGATAAACATTATATATTTACATGAAGTTGTGAATATATCACATTTGTCGAGAACAACTTATATCGACTAAACATGATAATATAATTTAACATAGTGATTTCTATATATATTTAATCAACCAAGTATGCAAATAAATAATTGGATTGTTATGACAAAATGTTATTTTTTATCCTTTTCTGAAACTTGAATTGTTAGAAAATAATGAAGGATTGAGTATTCAATACTTTGGGATTATAAATTATTGCTCTTATTTTTAGATAATTTATTTTAAATATATATTTTTCATTGATTTTTATATTACAAATAATGGTTATTTTGCATCTATGCCAATTAAATCTTTATATATATTTAATATTTAATTATTTAAAAATTTATTTTTAGCCCCTAATTTATTTTCATGGCTCCGCTATTGTCGATAACTACATTAGTAAAGCTTGTAATTGAACAGATCACTCGAGTGAACTCGATTTGAGTAATTTATTTTTTCAGTAATTAATCGCTAAATAAATACTAGAAAGATTGACAACTTTATGTCATTATAAAAAGGTTGACGACGAATGGTAGATTACTTAGCCTTGGGTAGTGATTACTTCATGAAGGTAAGCAATACAAAACATATCAAATTCTTTTTTTTTAATCATGAGGAAAGGAATAGGCTCGAACCTGAGCCAATTTTTCCTAACAGGGAGGTGACACCACTGAAGCAAGCTTTAAGTGTCAAAACCTAAGTCACACAATGCTCATATCCCATCCATGCACTGACGCTCCCGATCCCGATCAGGCGAACTGACTGCGTGCGACGGTTTATGTATTTAAGGTTTTGGTGAGGATTAGAAATTTAATTAAACAAAAGTTTATGTATTTTTATTAAACAATTTAATAATCATCGAATTTATTGGCATGACCATATCTGAAGTAACATTGATTGTTAGCTCAAAATATGTAGTCAATATGAAGTATTCGGTGGGAATTATGAGCATGAATTGTGAGTTATAAGTAAAAGATTAATTTAGACAACAAGGTCAAGTGGTTGTCGTCTATTTCTCATTGTAAGAGGTATCGGGTTTGATTCACCCATCCCTGGTTAATAAAAAAAAGTAAAGATTAATTAAGCAACTTTGACTTGTGAAGTTTCTAGATCATATACTTTTGCAATTATAAATTAATTATAAATATTTGGGTAATGACTAATACAAATCTGTCTCTAATTCTCTGGAAATTTGGCATTTTGCTCCCATTTTCTGCTGCATTGCTTTCTTAATATAAATTTTTTATTATTTTTTATTATTATAAAAAAAGATTTCTCCAATTTTGGGTTCAGATGAATTTTCATGGTTTCTCGTCGATTCGGGTTGGTAACTAGATAAATAGTCATTATTCTGTAATGTTTTCATGAAAAGACATAATAATAATAAAAGATTAAAATATTTGATAACATAAAGTATGACAAAATATGTGATTTTGTAACATTTTTACGGAGAAAATAATAATAATTTTGATATATGAGTTTGTGGTATGAAAATTAATAGAATGAATTTTGTAGATATAACTTATATTTTTTATTGAGTTAATTTAAATGTTTATATTAGTCATTACATAAGGTAATAATATAATGTCCGAAGATAATATGAGTCATTCTTAATAAATTCATATTATTACAAAACATGCTGAAATACAGATGCAAACGTTAGATGGTAAAATAAATCTAATTTTAATGTTTTTTAAGCTAAATTTTAATATGTTTGTAAGAATGATATAAACTATGAACAAAAAAATTGTAAGAACTTCATATTATAAATTTGTAAATAATATAATAATGATGTAAGTTTGTTAAATATGATTTATATTATGTATGTTTTACTTCATTTTCTCTGTATATTGAGTGCCCGTACACAATACTACTTTGAAAAATTAACGCCCCGTTAGGGTGCTTATCGGACCGGGTCGATCCGGACCCGGTCCGAAACCGAAATCGACTAACCGGTCCCGACCGGTTTGATACCGGACCGGATCGGTTCTACCGTTTCGGATCCGGTATCTTACCGGTTCCGGACCAAACGGATCCGGTTCCGGATTGAACCGGAACCGGATCAATTTTTTAAAAAAAATTTTTTTTTCGATAAATCCTTTCCTTTTTTAAAAAGAAAAAGAAAAATCCGGTTCCGGGTTGGAACCGGTCCAACCCGGAACCGGTGGAACGGAACCGGATCCGATCCGATTAGGATCGATCCGTCCTTACCGGATCGGACCGTTTTCACCCATAACGGGCCGGAACTGGACCGGTTCGAACCGGTAACCACCCCTAGCACCCGTGCATTACACGCACAAGCGTATCATGTGTTCTTGATCCAAACATATAAATTCTGAGTATGCCTCTATTATTTGACATGCCACTATTCAGAGGCGGACTGAGGGGGGTGCGGGGGGGGCCACCGCACCCCCCATTTTTTTAAAAAAAAATATTTTTTATTAAACTTTTTTAAGATATATTTATTTACATGAATTGTTTTTTTATTGCATACACAACATGACAAAAACTTGTTAAATCAATATATTTGGCCCAACCCAATTATTAATACTAACCCACCCAAATGACCCAATTACCTTTTAGGTTTATCAACCCTTACAAATTAATGAACCACAATATCATTATCAATTATCATTCACGTGAAAGTGAAAGAAAGTACGGCCGTCCAGTCCTCCACTCTTCCGTCTGCTATTCTGCTGTGATATCTCCTTCAAATCTGCTATCATTTACATTAAAGAAGAGGTAACTACTAGATTTAATGGTGTATTAGGCCATCTCCAACGCCACTTCAAATTGGCGTTGAACGCTACTTTAACACAAAAAATCTCCTCCAACCCTGCTCTATATTCTGCACCAAATTTGGCGTTTGCTACAGTGCTACGCCATTTCTGGCGTAGCACTGTAGCTGCGCCAAAGTTTTTTTTTTTAATTAATTTTTTAATATAAATTTTAAATGCTTGATTTATTGTTTTAAATTATTGAATTGAACTAAATAAAGTAGTTAAGAGTATTTAATTTTGATTTAGTTAATTATTATCGTAAATTAAATGAATATTTAAATAAGTTTAATAAATGATTTAATAAATTAATTTTAATTAATTAAAATTAACTAAAAAATAAGTTAAATAAATTGTTTAAATAAGTTTAATTAATTATCTATATAAATGTTCTAAATATAAATATAATATATTAATATAATTAATAAAATAATTATTATAAATGAAATTAGAAGGAATATTCTTTTTGGAGTAAAATTGAAGTAAGATGGGTTGGAGATGAGTTTTGTGTTAGTGCAGAAAATTACACTATTTTGGTGCAAAATTTGCATGAAAATGAAGTTTTGGGTTGGAGATGGCCTTAGTATGATAGTATCTAATATCTATAGTAAATTAGTGCCTTCAAATCTGTTATTATTATTATTATTTTAGCATTGCTATTATAATTACTACTGCTAATATATAATATATATTTATTATTAAAAATAAGAGAGGTGGTATGGCATCATATTTAATGCTTTTAATTGGAATAGAAATGTGTACCAAAGATTGAAAAGTGTTTATTGATATAAAATATTAAATTCTAGTCAATTGGTAATTTAAGTGTTCCTTAGTCAATTATCTAATTGGAATAGAACGTCAAATGTGTACCAAAGATGAAAAAGTGATTATTGATATGAAATGATGATTATCTTCTAAACAGGTAGAAAATGAGTAAGAGGGGAATTGATTCTTACTTCAAGAAAAGTTGTAATCAAGATGTCACTACAACTAACGATAATAGTGTTCTTCCTAAAAATACGACTATCTCTGACTGTCAAGCTATGCATCCCAATTCTCCCCCAAGAAAAGTTTCAAGAATCGACAAAGATTTAACTAATATTGATATAGAACGGGATCCAGGTAAGCGGAAGATGATATGAGATCATCATGTAGACAAAAGAGATGAAATTCGACGAGCATATCTAATGCACGGTCCTTATCAACCAAAATCCAGTGGGCTTATTGATAGGCATGGTAGAAAGTTTCTAACTTCATGGTACAAACTTTTTCCTGATTGGTTGGAGTATTCCTCTTTCAAAGATGCAGCATTTTGTCTTCCGTGTTTTCTTTTTGCCAAGCCATCTCAAGTGTGTGGATCAAATACTTTTGTTGGTGGTGGATTTAGATCTTGGAAAAAGGTTAATGAGGGAAATAATTGTCCTTTTTTGACCCATATTGGAGATCGTCCTAATACTTCACATAAAATAGCTGTAAAGAATTGCCACGATATGATGAATTCATTACAACATATTGACACGATTATAGATAGACAATCATTGGAGCTAATTGCAAAGAATCGACTAAGGCTCAAAGTTTCTATTGATGTCGTAAAATTGTGTGCAATTCAGGGTATTGCATTTAGGGGCCATAATGAAAGCTCAGATTCACACAATCGTGGTAATTTTTTAGAGATTTTGAAACACACGGCTTCTTACAATGATGAGGTTGCTTCACTTATTCTAGAAAATGCTCCCCAAAATGCCTCTTATACCTCTCCAAAAATTCAAAAGGAGATCTTATCTATCTATGCAAGAAGAATTCAAAGATTTATCCGAGCGGAAATTGGAAATGAGAAATTTTGTATTATTGTTGATGAATCTCGAGATGAATCTAAAAGGGAGCAAATGGCTATTATTTTGAGATTTGTTGACAAAGAGGGGCTTATTCAAGAAAGGTTCTTTGATATTGTTCATGTGGAGGACACTAAATCATCTACTTTGAAGAAAAAAAAATAAGTGAAGTTCTTTCTCATCATGAACTTAGCATACAAGATGTGCGAGGACAGGGATATGATGGTGCAAGTAACATGAGAGGGGAGTGGAACGGTTTACAAGCTCTGTTTTTGAATGATTGCCCATATGCTTATTATATTCATTGCTTTGCTCATCGCTTACAGTTGGTATTAGTTGCCACATCCCGAAGAATCGTTCCTATTGAAAATTTATTCTCGCATTTGACTAGTATCATTAATGTAGTTGATTCTTCTTCGAAACGTCATGATCAACTACAAATTGCACGTGCTATTCAAATTGTTGAATTGACTTCAGCTAATGAACTTGTAACTGGAAGGGGGAAAAATCAAGTTGAAAGCTTACAACGTCCAGGTGATACAAGATGGAGCTCTCATTTGAAATCCATTCAGAGCTTACTTAATATGTTTGACTCCACTCTTTTGGTATTAAGTGAGATAATAGATGACAACAATGCTATTTCTTCTAGAGCTGCAGCAGTTGGAGCTTATGAGGTGATGATGTCGTTTGAATTTGTGTTTGTCTTACATTTTCTACTTGAATTATTGGGAAGGACAGATGATCTTTGTGGAATGTTACAACACAAATCTCAAGATATTGTAAATTCAATGGATGCAGTATCTAATACCAAAGAAAATTTCAGAAGTTTAGAGAAAATGGGTGGGATGAGTTGTTCGAAAAGGTGAAGGAATATTGTGAGAAACGAGACATAGAAATTCCTGACATGAATGGTCTTCGTCAATCAAGTAGAGGTCGTGTTCGAAAAACTAATCCTATTACATGGGAGCATCATTATCGGATTGACATATTTAATGGGACAATAGATTGCATATTACAAGAGAGGAACTCCGATTTAATGAAAAAGTAGTGGAGTTGTTAAAGCTAAGTTCGGCTTTAGATCCTAGAGATGGATATAAAGCATTTGACATCAATGATATATGTACACTAGTTGAGAAGTTCTATCCAGAAGATTTCACAAGTCAAGAGAAGTTACATCTTAAGTATCAATTGAGCTTTTTGAACTTGATGTAAAAAGAAATAAACATTTTCAAGATGTTTCGACACTTTCTAAATTATGCCAAGTTTTGTCAGAGACGGGAAAGTCAGCTAATTACTCTTTGGTTGATAGTTTGATTCGACTTCTTTTGACTCTTCCAGTTTCAACGGCGACATCTGAACGCGCATTTTCTGCTATGAAAATTGTGAAGACAAGGTTGCGGAATAAAATGGAAGATGATTTCTTATCTAGTATTTTACTTATGTATATTGAGAAAAACATTGCTCAAAGTTTTGAGACTGATTCAATTGTAGATGAATTTGATCGTATCAAGAAACGTAGAGCACAACTTAGGTAACACTTTTGTCGTATATTGTTATATAACTTTTGTTATGAACTTATTTTGTGGTGCTTTATGAAGATTTTTTAGTTATTAAAGCAATCGTGTCTTGTTTTCTCGAAACATAATTTATGGTTTTTTTCTGAAAAAAATTCGCCCCCCCATCGATTAAATCCTGGTTCCGCCCTGCCACTATTTGGTGAAATCTATTAGAAATGATATAGTTCATGAGACTGATATTAGTATTGGTTGATAAAATATATTTCAGGATATACTTTGCACATTAGATTTTGATTGTGCATGTTGTGGTTGATTTTATTTCACACGATCATAATATCTGATGCATGGAATGATTCTAATGTTGAATATATTATGGTATTTTTACTCCATGGTGGGTTATATATGTGACACGTGGATTCTGCAAGATCTAAAGCGAATCATGGAGATAGTCAGATAGAGCATACAGCTGGAGTTTAAATGAAACGCGGGATTCGGAGAAATGGACATACCTTTTGCTCACTGCCCCCCACCTTTTCTCTCTCCCTCCTCGTCGTCCTCTCTCTCTCTCTCTCTCTCTCTCTTTCCCCATTCTTGAAGAGAGATAACGACGGGGACGGATTTTGAAAGGAGAATCATATCTATCATTTGCTTCAAGATTATGTACATCCATTGAAGAAATTGAAAGGAGATCGATAGAATTGACATTATCAGATTTCAATGTGTTTGTCACGATAAGATATACATGTTTATCTGATTTTTCTTGTTTTTCATTTTCAAGAAAGATCGGAACAGAGAGAGGGTGAACCCATTCTCAGATTTCTGCTGTAAGAGGACATCTTTATTCAAGAAAGGTTGGAACTTGAACATAGAGAGGAGGGAGGACGAACAATTATCAAAGCTTTTTCAAAATGTTTTATTTCTTATCTGGAAAGATGTAAATAGTTATTTTGATTTTGGGATTCTTGTTTTTCAAGTTTAGCCTGTTGCCCACCCACATTTCCTAAGATATTAAAATTTTGCTCTTTCCCCTTAACGAGTTTGTTATTGTTATTATATTATAATTTTTTTAATTATTTTTTTCAATTGTAATGTGCATTTAATTTTACCGTGATAAACTGGGTTTTGAGTGCAGGGATTCCATCGAATTAATGGGAGGAATATCTGATAATGTTAGGGGACTTGCTTTGGCAATCTCTTCAAGTATATTCATTGGGTCTAGTTTCATCAAAAGAAATGGGCCTAAAAAAGGCAGGGGCTTCTGGAACTCGAGCAAGTTAGTTTGTTCACGCATTCTTGCAATTCTACCTTTTATTGATATTTTTCATATTTGTTATTGAAAGTGTTGATCATCTAATTATTATTGTGTTCGCATGACATGAGAAAATTTCAGTCGAAAGAAACTAATGGTTTAATTTGTTCATTAGAGGAATAATTAGGAAAGATGGAGCATCTTACGTTTTTGGTAATATTAGTAGATGCTATACGAACAACTCGTTTTTATCCATGTCAACATTTGACATCGAGGTTATTATCTCAGCAATAGTGTCCGTACCCATGATGAACTTTGATTGAACTACTCACATGCTTTTGCAAACCAAATTGCCACACGTAGTGATTATTGAGTTGACAATTTATGGTTGCAAAGGAATCTTAAACCAAACACGATCTCTTGATGCATTGTTAGTATGTAAATGTTGAGAAAATAGATCCATCATGGGGAAAAAAGAACATCTACCTCAGTTATGGTATTGCATGGTTAATGTGGTCGTCAGATTTTGATCGAGAACATGTACATTTTGTGATTGATATACCAAATAACTTTTTGCGAAACTTATGTTTTACCTGGGAAGATTATTTGAAGTCTGTGGTACCCTTCATTGGACTGTTCTTTTTTTGGTTAGAATTATTTTTTAATAATCTTGCTGGATTTTCACGAAGAACACTTTTTTATCAGGCAATGGAGGATACTCGTATCTGCTGGAACCTTGGTGGTGGGCTGGTATGCTTACAAGTAAGAAATGAACTCACAGAACTTGTTCCTGATCATCCATTCAGGATTTTTGAGAACTTTGAGGCTGACTGGAGTAGTAGCTACCCTTGGATATTTGTTGATTTTTTGACCAATTTCACATAATTGAATGCGGTTCTTGCTTACAATTTTTGCTGAAGCTGTACTTACATACAAATATGTAAACTTTAAAGACCCTCAATTGGTTTCTATACGGCTTTATCATTGTTTTTCGTTCTCATAGGCATGCCATCTCTAGTCTAAGTCGATTCTTAGGTTTGACATTATTTCAAATCCTAAAAAAAAAATTTAGAGTTTAGTGGCTTTCTGTGTTCATAATTATTCATTCATGATTTTTGAGTGAGTTGCACCATAGACACCATTTTTTAAGAATTTGTTTGACCCAATTCTGGGTGTATCTACAGTGCTCGTTGGGGAGGGTGCAAATTTTGCTGCCTATGCATATGCACCAGCCACTCTTGTCACTCCCTTGGGAGCTTTAAGTATTATTTTCAGGTGTGGCATTGGATCATCAAAGCTCTTACACAGCATGTTAATTGTATGACGATTAACTACTTAAATAATTCCTAATGCAGTGCAGTATTAGCTCATTTTATTTTGGACGAAAGTTTACATATGTTTGGCGTTGTTGGTTGTGTTCTTCTGCTTGGTGGGTTCTGTCACAATTGTCTTGCTGCCCCTTTAGAGAAGGATTTTGAGTCTGTCATGCAAGTATGGCATCTAGCAACTGAGCCAGGTAATTAATGGTTTTTCTTGATTTTACTTTACTAGCTTATAAAATACCGATTCGTTTTTCGTAGAATATTTTATACATGCAGCATGATGATCTGATTCATACAGAAAATTTCAACTTGGAGATTTGTGCTCTAAAATAAGCTAGAAATTTACCCATTTAAAGTCGGAGGAAAGTAGCAACTAGTTTAGTCTCTGAAAAACATGATTTAATCTCCATGAAATTGTTTGTGTCACAATAAATTCTTTATGGTGCATCTGTCTTATATGAATAAACGTTTGTTGATGAATAAAGTTTACTCTCCCGTGTTGATCATTTCGTACTAACATTTGACGCAACTTGCTAAATCCTCCGAAACCGCCACTGAATCAACACTGATATTTTTTTCTGATCAACAGGCTTTATCATCTACACACTTTCATAGTGTTGGTTCTTGTTGTTGTTTTAATTTTGGTGTGTGCCACGTTATGGACAACACATATGGTTGTATACATCGGAATTTGTTCGCTCATGGGTTCACTTACGGTCAGTTTCTGTTTCCTGTGATGCTCCTTATTAGCTCTAGTGACACCTCGATATCAGCTGGGAAAAACACATTATCTTTATATTTGTTCCATTTACCTTTTCCATATGCAGTTATGGGTGTCAAAGCAGTTGGACTTGCTCTAAAGCTGTCATTTTCGGGATCAAATCAGTTTATATACTTTTTTACTTGTTTTTCACAATTCTTGTTATGTTTTCTGTATTATGCAGCTGATATATCTTAACAAGGTATGTTTGTTAATCATTTGGGAATGTGTTTCATTCATATAATAATGCCCAAAATCAGTATGATTTCTATACAGCTTTGTAATACAATGTAAGATTTGCACTTCACATAGTGTTTGGTATTTTATTATCTACTAGGTGCAAAAAACTACTGCTTATGAAAATTAAAGGTCAATCTGGATATTTGATTCTTTTGGCGTATTTTGGATTAATTCTTTTGATAACTTATCTTCACATCTAGTTTTTCAAATTTCTCAAGTGAATCATGTGGAATGGATGACTAAAAAAAATGAGCCACTAAAAGAATAATTATCACACAGACTCAAATTTTGACTCGACCTTTTAGTAGATTGCAAACTTTCTTCATTATGAACTATTGCTAGAGTCAGAGCTTTTGTGGAATGCATA
>CAJQUN010002895.1:0-21068 GCA_907163345.1 Haberlea rhodopensis | reverse complement strand
GAATTTCTCTAGTTTGAGGGAGTAGCTTGTTTGCATATTCGACGTGATCCGGATGAGTACCATATGCAGTAATACCTTCGGTGCTCTCGAAAGTCGACTCGAATATATGAGTAACCTTGATCCAAGTTTTTCGTTACTCACATCCTTACCCCTGTCACAATAACAAGTCAAGAAATAAATTTACATGACATTTCTATTTTCATTGTTAAAACATTAATGAAAACTATTTTGGTTCCTCACATAATAGGTATGAAATGGGGGGTTTGGTTCTTACCATCGGAAAGCCTTCATGGAAGGTACAAGATTGACAAGGTTAGCATAGTCCTTAATGAGTTCTTGGATTTGTTCTTCGGATATTCCATCTTTGAACTTAGCCAACAATATGTGCTTCACTTCTCCCTTTGCTTCCTCCATTTCTAATCAAATTACTAAAATATAGGCTTGATTTATTTCTCTTAGCATTTAATTTTGAAACTTAAAAATAAAACATGGAGTATATGACTGACTTCATTTTTTGAATTAAATATTTATTTCTTCTTAATATATCGTGAAATAATATGTCAGATCAACTAGTTACAATCATACATATTTAATTCTTTTAATAATGCATAAGTATTTTAAAATTCAGAAACTAAATTAATTAATTGAGTTAGTATAAAATAGCAATATAATTTACAAACGGTATTACACTATCAAATCGATTCAAATATCATCTAGTTTTCCAGATTCAAGCTCGCCTTTTCTAAACATATTTGAGCCAGGCTCCAGGTTGTGCTCTGAACCATTAATCGAGTTTGGTGCGAGGCTCGAACTCTAAACGATCCAATCGAACACAGAAATCAAAACTGCTAGAGGTAAAGGATATCAAAAAAAAACAAGGTAAAAAAAATGACTGCATAATGTAGCTAATTGGGAAACAAGCATAGAATACCAACAAAACAAAAACAAAACTTGATCTTAAATGAAGGAGAATCGTACCCATTTTGTAGAACTAATCTACAAACATATCTTATTTTTGGAGATTTGATTAATAGTAAATGCAAAAAAATCATACCCAGATTTAAATTATAGAAAATTCCTATCCTCACTAGTGAAAGAGAGTTGGGAGGAGCATAAATTAAGGAGACAAAGGCGTACCAGGATGAACAAGAGCTCACGATGCCGGAGGAAGAACGGATGAAGGCAGAGGGAGTAAGGGTTGATCGTCGAGGGAGATGGAAAAAGGGGACTTCAGCAACACATTTATTACAACATTCGACCTCCGGTTTAAACCGTATCAGATGAATTATTTGTAGAATAAATACATCATAATATTACTCTATCTAGTCAATAATATATATAAAAAAATTATAATTATCTCTCGTATAATTTGACATAATATAATTTGACATAAATACGAGATTCATTGTTTAAAACAGATGCATAAAATTCATTATTATTCAAAATAAAGATATCTGTAGGTAATTCAACCTATATATTAACTTGGTGTGCTACCCATTGCTCCATCTAACGATATATATTGGTAAGTGGTAACTAGGTTTTTTGGTAACTAAGAAGTTCGGATTTCAGCTGACTAATCCTAGAGTGGAATTCAGATCAAGTTACACCGATGGATTTGTTATATTTTTATACCAAATATAAATTAATCCTATATTTGTATAACTTTAATTTTATAAAAAAAAATTGTATCATGTAATTTTCAATAATTCATTCATTTGATCAAATACATATTTAGAAATTATGAATATATTACATGTTATTAACAAGCTTAATATTTGTCTTATTTAAACATTTTTACTACCGCGTCGTAACAACTAAATCGCACACAGATATATATATATTAAGTCTTTAATCAATCCCAATACTATGATAAGATCCATCCGACGATGCATATTGGTATGTTTTTAACTAGGTTTTTTGATAACTAAGATGTTTGGATTTCAGCTGACTAATCCTAGAGTGGAATTCAAATTAAGTTACACCGATGGATTTGCTATATTTTTATACCAAATACAAAATTAATCCTCAATTTGTATAACTTTAATTCTATAAAAAAAAAAATTATATCATGTTATTTTTTAAATAATTCATTCATTTGATCTGTTCCTCACTTCTCCGGGTGGTGGAGTTTTCGTGATCTAGGATCCTTCATTAGGCATCTGTTGGCGAAAGTTTCTGAGCTGATTTCATGCAATATATTTGTTGGGTACCAAATAATTTTTAATGAATTAAAAACTTGAATGAGATTTTGGAGAGTGATCATGAAGCTTACGGCAGAAAATAGTGAAATAAAACAAGAGTATTTTTAATGTATCACAGACTTAATAATTCATCTATTTCATCTTAGTAATTATAGGGCAAATTTAAATAAATAATATAAAAAAATAAAATTTAAAAAAATGAGGTAATAAAAAACATTTATGTTTCTAGAGTAAGTCGCGATCTGGGACCGTGATTCTTTCACATAGGTGAGAGAAACGTGAACCATACTATTAAATATCAAATACAATTGAGTAATAGTTAATACCATTTTTTTGACAAACAAACCAAGATATTTTGGAAAGAAATTTGACATATTCATTTTTGAATAAATATTGTTAAATAATTTTTGAAATAAAAATGCCAAAACTTTAAAATCTAAAATATTTTTAAACTTTAATTCTCGATTTTTATCTCACACATCCCGACATTAACCATATCCTAATAAAACTTTGAAGTAAAAAAAAAGAAAAAAAAATTGGATGAGAGAAAAACGTTAAAGTTGGAGGTGAGGGAAATGATAGAAAGGAGGAGAGAAAATGTATCTTTCTCCTTTGTAAAGAATCACGATTCATGCTAAAAATGTAATTTTTTTTTATCACCTCATTTTTAAAATTTTAAATTTTTCATATTATTTATTTTTGTTGTCTAATTATAGGCTTTTATAGGCAAGTACATGACTACAATTCAGTTTACACAAAATTCAACACGCATGCTAAACCTTTAATAAGGCATGCCATGCATTTATTAAATCCAGGCAAATTTGAAAATATAAAGCTGTCAACTTTGACAATAATGCATACAAATTAAATAATAATATTTACAACATTGTCCCAAGTTCTTCACCAGTTGGCCTATAAATTTGGTTGTAGCATTAAATTACCTTTCCTATATCGCAGTCATTGACCAAAAGTTATCAACATTTGATTATTGTGACGCACTTATTCTTTGGACACTAGTATCGAAAATGCTTCTATGCACTGGATCTGACACCATGTACATATGTATCTATATGTATGTTATATTTGTATGTTTGTAGGTGTATATCAGATCGGTGCACCAAAGAATTTCCCCAAGTATAATGTGTGCTTGAACAATTTTTCCTACGAAACTGTCAGTATGCTCAAGCACAGCACGTCATTATGTTGTCTAAAGAATCAGCCTGTAACAGCACATTGATTCAAGCAATTATCATGTAATGCGCGGAACTCGAGTCAGGTTGTACTCTACTCGGTTCCTTGCTAACATTACAAGGCAAGTTTTGGTAAATTCATGCCACTCGCGCAACGACCTCAAGTAATGCTACGAAGAGGTCACACAAATTGCAGTTGTGTAATATAGTTTAGAATTCAGGATAATTCCATACCCATGGTAAACACGGAACTTGAAACACATCCTTCTTTCCGTTTTAAATAAAGATATTCACTGCAACAAGTCAGTCACCTTGCTACATTATTAGAGAATAAATAATAAATTGTTCAATCTCTCTACAAGCTCGGGCTTTTAGATGAGACGACAATTCTTTATACATCACGTATTTTTTTAAAAAAAATACTTTGGAGAAAAAAGAAATTTCACAAATACATCGAATTTGGTTGGATTACAAATATACCTCTAACCCTGGTTTGAGTAAGCGGTGGAGGATTGAAGAGGAGCTGCTTCTTCAGAAAGCAGCTCCTCAACAAAAGTAGCAGCCCACACGGTGGATGGCTACTTCTTGAAAGTAGCCGTCCATAGGAGAGTAGCCGTCCTCCTATGGACGGCTACTCCCAAAGCAATAGACGCCTACTGTGTAGGCAGCTACTGCTTAATGAGTAGCCACCCACACAATAGGCGGCTACTCTATAAGGAGTAGCCACTTACCATGTGGGCGGCTACAATCGAAGTAATATTTTCCTGTGTGCCATAACAGTCCAAGTAATATTTTCTTGTGTGCCATCCGTCAACCAACACCAACCACCTGGTCCATTAAATTACACCGCTCACTCAAAATTCATCTATAAATTAGATACTTAGCTCGAAAATAATTTATAGGATAAATTTTGGTTTTTGTTTTGCTTTTCAATTTTGTGGCTTTTGTTTCGTCTCTTCAATTCGTTTCGTGTCTTCAGAAATATATTAATTCATCTACATTATTAAAGGTTAGTTGATTATTAAAAATATTATAATTTTTTCATATGTTTTTTTATTACATAATTTTTTGAAAGATAAATTAAACAATTCATTATTTTTTAAATATGTACATATAATATATTTTTATTAATATTATAAATGATAATATTAATGGTTGATATGTGTGTTAATTTTTTTTATTAATTTTAGGATGACATAAATCGAGGTCCGAAGATTCAACTATATTATATCTACAATCAACGCATATCTCCAATGCTGTTTGTTCCAAAAATATTGATAATATTCTAAAAGTGAAGCATACAGATAACCTTATCTAGGGATTGTGTAATGAGAACGTGATACACAATCGCGTTTGGAGGCATATAATTGATATGTGATTTTATGGTGTTTCACAATCTGGCTATTGTATGTACGATAATCATTTAATTACCGCTCTTGTTGAGCGATGCGGCCTGAGGCCCATACATTTCATTTTAGATTTGGTGAGGCTACCATTACGTTACAAGATATTTCAATAATTTGGGGTCTGAAAGTTGATGGTCAACCAGTAACTGGGGTAGATGATTCACAACGTGTGAAAGAATGTCAAGAAACATGTTTTGAGTTACTGGGATTTGAGCATCTCGAAGCAAAATCTAAAGGCGGTCACCTAAGAATGACCGCTCTAGACGATCATTGCCGAGCTAATCGTATTTCTGATATGAGCTCAGAGATGGATGTAATAATGATAGTAGCTTTGATGATTATATGTGAAATTTGCTTCCAGATTATAATAGTAGCGTTGTAAAATTCATGTATTTGCAGCTACTTGAAGATTTGGAAGAGGTGAACACATATAGTTGGGGCAGTGCAGTATTGGCTTACTTATACCGTGAAATATGCAATGCATCAACGATAGGAAAATGCAATCACTGGCCCTTTATATATTTTGCAGGTATATGTAATATTTTTCTCTTACTAATAATACCTTATCCGTTTTTTAAAAATATTATCATGTTTATTGGTAGATTTGGGCATGGAGTAGGATAAAATGTTTGAACCCTGACCGACAATTAAAAACTTTGGTTGTCTCTGAGAATGTTAATGTTGCTCCCTACGGTGCACGGTAATAATTACTTTTATATTGAATATTAATATTAAAATCATAAAACATTGCAATATTTAGAATTTTTTATAATAGGTGGAACACTGTGCTTCGTCACACCCATATAGCAACACATTCGGTCAGAATATATACAACACTCTCTCGATCAAATGAGTAATGACGAGGTAAACCTAAATTATGTAATTGAATTTTGAAAATTATGATGATTTCAATATATTGATTAACTATTTTTTTTTTTTAACGATGTGCAGTTTAACTGGATCGTGTATGACACAGATGCCGTTGATGTTAATTCCATTATTCCATCACCTGCACTTGACGATAATGAGCTACATGACGTCAAGCGAACTGGTCATGTAATATGGATTGGGCCAAATTTCAGAAAATACATCTTCAGACGTGGAGTAGGAGGCTAAGAAATGTCGCCACTTGTGAACCATGTGGTATGTCAAACTCAACAGACGATGACTACATGCAGTGGTACGAGAGAATCACTGTAAGGGTTATATCGCCTCGTGTACATGGGATTGGTTTCCACCCATCTGTTGGTTTTGACACTGCTGGCCCATCTGGTGGTTTTGACACTGCTGGCCCATCTGGTGGTTTTGACACTTCTGGTGATTTTGATGTTATTGGGCCATCCGGTGGATTTGATACTGCTGCTGGTCAATCTAGAGGATTAGCTTCAATTGCTGGGCCAGCTGGTGGTTTTGCATCATTTGTTGGGCCATCCGGTGGTTTTGCCTCATTTGTTGGGCAATCCGGTGGATTTGTATCATTTGCTGCTGGTCCATCTACTGTTTTCGATATTCCAGGTTATTATACTCCACAATCCTCATAGGCTCAAAATTATACATCTCTAATGGGTTTTGAATACCAGAGAAATTTTGAGGAGATGCAACCATCGAGAAACATTCCAACACCTATCCAGTTTCCGAGTTATTCTGATGAAACACAGCAAAATGCTCCTAGTAATATTGGTCCACGTAGAGGGCAACGAAATTGCAGGCAACATCATTGTGGAACCGGTGGCCAACTGTAGTTGTATGATTTTGTATATTGATATTATGTTTTTAACATTTGTAATTGTTTAAATATATATTAAATGAAAGTAATTATTAATTGTCAGAAAATATATATATCATTTTACACTGATTTTTATAATTGTCACAAATACAATTTTCACATAACATAAAAATATAATTAATTTAACTCCCCATATTTGTTAATTGTCTCACCCTAATAACATGTCTATCCATCTCGTTTCTCAAACGACTCGTTCTATTTCTACCGACCCTTCTTCTTTCACGTCTTACAGGGTTGTGGTTCAACTCAAATGTGGGTGGATCACAGTATCGAATGTCTGCAAGAAGACTAAATTTGCCCATGTAGGTTGCTGAGTATTGCGACATGTTATACCATGGTTGAATAAGTGTGGTAGGATCCAAGGAATGATATTTGGCAATACAAATAGCATGGGAACATGGAATTCCAAAAATCGTCCATTTACCACAGTAACACTCATTTGTTGATATTCTGACAACTTGAACATGTTGCCCCCAACTTGGTCTTCCACCGGTCACAACCGAAGCAGTTTGATCATGTACATCATATCGGGTAACACGATCCTCAATGGACTTTCTTGACCATTGTTCATATTTTTATATGCATAATCGGGCCAGGGCTGATTGTTGTGAATCATACGTTGAGTTTTGGTGACACGTTGAATAAAGTATTGAACGCACCTTTGAAGGGTCTATTGTACTATCGCGAAAATAGGTAGTCTTCGAGCACCCCTCAACACACCATTTAAGCATTCTGACATATTGGTAGTCATTACCCCACGACGCCAACCCTCATCGTGGGCTAAAGTCCATTTTTCTTTTGAAATTCCTGCCAAATATCTATATGCCAGAATATTTTTGTTTTTGATTGCCTCCATTATGGCATCAAACTTACAATTCTGATGTTGTGTGCCTGCTTCCCAGCATAGATCTTTCAAATGGATATTTTTAAACTTTGAATTAAAATTGGAGCACACATGTCGTAGACAAAAAACGGTGCCTACCATTAGGAGGTTGAAAAAGTGGTAGATCCTCAATTGCACGCACAATTCCCTTATGCCTATCTGAAATAAGACATACACCTGTTGCAACACGTATAATATGTCAGCCGATATTCTCCAAGAACCATTTCCATGAGTCGTTTGTTTCTTCATCAACAATCCCGAACGCTAACGGTTATATCTGATTCTTGGCATCCAGAGTGACAGCGATCAACATTTTATGGTTATACTTTGTGTACAAATGAGTACCATCGACACTAATGATTCCGCGACAGTGTTGAAACCCATCTATGCATGGCTTGAAAGCCCAAAATACATAATTCAATGTATTCACCGCTCGATTGTTAGAACTTAAATGTCTCCACTCCACAATTGTTCCAGTATTATACTTTGACAAGGCACCCATGTATTTTGGAAGTAGACGCACGGAGCTCTCCCATGTACCGTAAATATTTTCCACCGCACGTTGCAAACTCTCCATGTCTTCGTATACAAGATATCATAGCCATATTTATATTTAACATTCTCCCATACATACTTAATCTCGTACGAAGGATCACATCGTACAATCCCCAACAGTGTATTTGCCACCATATTATTGTCCAAGTTGTGGTGGTCTATCCCAACATTACTCGAGATTCATGTGTGAGGACCACCATACTTCGTTAATTTTCAGAAACCCATTTTGGGCTTCAAAGACGCTCGAAGACCCCATTTACACCTTACGGTAGGAGAAATATTTTTGCACCGTAATTTCCACAGAGTACGTGTGCTGTCCACAACACAATACTCACGCCTGACAACTTTAACAGAGTAATCTTTCACAGATGCAATCAGATCTTTCTTATCCTTGAAAATCATGTTCACGGACAGCTCTCCGACCTCCGGGTTGTAATATCGAGTTCGTGATCCAGAAGGTACATCAATCGAATCAGGAACCTACTCTTCGTTGACCGCATTAAAAATGGTGGCATTTCAATCATGTTTTACAAAAATGGTGTGTCTTGCATATGTCTCGGACCATAAGGTGGTTCGCGGGATGTTGTCTCTTCACCGGGAAATGCATGGACATTATCATTGTCTTCAACATGCATCTCATCAGCCTCAGTACCGTGTTCTCCAGAATCACTCGATGAATTATCGGGTTCACTATCACTCATGTAAACATCTCGATGACTATCTCCGTGTACGTCATGTGTAGCTGGCCCATCAGTTGCTGCCAACATAATTGTATGCTCCGAACCACCAACATCAGGATCAAATACATTATGAATTGGTGTAATTTCTTCTCGTAATCCCCAAACTTCTGCTGTGTTTGGCCAATATATAGGATTTTCTTCAGAAGAGCCGGTTATATATTGATCCCAAGGTCCACTTCCATGCTCGAAATAAGGATAATTTTGTTGTTGCTCAACATCTCGACCGCTTGAAGTAGAAGGTTGATCATGGACCACCATAATGCTCAATCCTTCAGTGACATATGGAAGATTTGATTCTGGCCCTTCAAGACCAAAATCATGATTACTTGCCTATATATCGACGTACAAATGCAACATCTGCATATTGGGACATTCCATTATAAATTGTAGAACATCATCTACAATATTGACTGATATTTCATTCCAATGCGATTTCTCCATGAATGAATATTTGGTTGACAATTTGATATTAAAGATCGTTGGGTCGATGTTTACTATGTTCTAGTTGAATCAAATCAAATAAAATAATAGAACGTGAAATTCTAATCGGTCTAACAAGTGGAATGCTATATTCGACCGATCTGTTTCCAATAATAATATTACCACCAAAATATAGCAGCAACGAAAATCGAATCCATTTTGAACAAACTAAGAAATATTTTGATTCAAACTTTTGATATACCGAAAATATTGAAAGAGCAAATTTGTTTGAAGGATTCTGGTGTCGACACTATTTTATCTTCACGTTATTTATACACACTTTCATATATTAATTTTTGTAAAAGTTAAAAGTTCACGGGTGTAATATTTACAAATATTTCATATATAAAATGATTAATTTTTTGTCGGGGTAAAAGTATGATATTATAAATAAAATTTATGTAGTGGGAAGCAACAGATACATGATAGAGTTGGTGGGAAGTAACATATAAATTGACTATATACGCTCCAACGAGACATAAAGGAGCACGCGACAACGGACAAACACGGGTGAAGTTAGGAACCGCTTAACGGACAAACACGGGTGAAGTTAGGAGCCGCCTGTATAAGCGGCAGCTCCTAAAAAGTAGTAGCCGCCCTCGTTGAGGGCGGCTACTAATCAAGGAGCAGCCGCCCTCAAGGAGGTGGCTGTTACCATAAGAGGAGCCGTTACACACGTAAACGGCTCCTCATCAATGTTACAACCGCTCCCTCAAATAACGGTTTGAGGTATATTTGCAACCTCCCACATTTCGATGTATTTGTGAAAAAAAAATTCCGAATTGTTTTTAAAAAAAAGCCCTACATCACAGGGCATGCTTGCTGCAAACCAAATAATCAACCCTCGTCTACCATGTTTGTGCTGGGCATAAGAAGGGCAAATTCACAATTGACAAGTACATTAAAACTCGTGATGCTACTCAATTTCTTGCCCAGTGGGACGTCGATATGGCATATATCTGCGGTCTTTTGAAGCATTTTTCCTTCTCTTTCTCTCGATAAAAGCCTCGAGTTTGCCAGATTCCTGGTTGCATATAATAAAATAATTATTTAATCTACATTAACAGCATAGACAGAACATTGTGACAATTACTAGCCCTTTACCTTGAGTTCCTTGTATTTTTCCATCAGATTTAGCTTCCGAATTTCAGCTGCAAGGAAGAATTTAGTTATACATTCAAGAACTAGTCAGAATTTTAATGTTCACTTGTATTTTCTTTTCCTCTATGATTAGTAGCTTTTTCATAACATGTCAAGCATGTACAATTATTTGAATTAAAAAGACAGTGCAGCATTCAATCTGAGACACCAATATAGAATCCCAAATCAAAGTGTAGTCTCAGTATGAACCTTCCTTAATTCCTTACATGCGAGAAAATGTAAGTGTTTGCACTATTCAACAGCCAAAAAAAAATTACTGAAACCATGGGTGTCTGCTTTTAAGTTCTTATTTCATACTTTTTCATCCTTCATCATCTGACTAGCAGTTAAAAAAGTTAAAACTAGGTCCCTTTGCTTGCTTGCCATCAGTGAACTCACAAACCGAGATCAGACCAGAAAAAGAAATAATTACAATTTTTCTCACCAATCTCTATATTGGAAAACTAACACAACCTTTTCAATGTTCTTCCCTCTCAACCAAGAAACTAGTGAACTATTAATTGTGTTGAGAAGGAAGACATAAGTATTCTAGCTTATGGCTGACGCATATGCGTGGTTAATGGGGGAACAAAGGAAGGGATTGAGGTTACAGAGAACATAAAAAAAATTACATTTTTTCAGATAGTACGGTTGTTTCCCTTTCTTTGCAGCTTCCCTCTCTTTCTGCTTGTGCTTGGCCAAAATATCATTCTCAGTATGCTTTTTCGCAGTGAATTTCAATTCTTTATCCTAGCATGGACAAAATAAATATAAGGTACCTAGAACACCCGTGACATCTTGCAGTTGACATACACAAATGACAGATGAACTTGTACAGCCAAACAGAATCCAGTTTTACTTGAATAGGAACTTACAATCTCAGCAATGTGATCCTTCAGTTCAGTTTTTACTTCTGGGTTCTTTACTTTCTTCATCTGTTTCTTCACCTTCTAGAGTTCCAAAAACCAGCAACAAGTTGACTAATGATTACAAAAGAGCAACAAAATTAAGAAACATTTGAATATCAAATAGTACCTCTTTCTCAGCAGGAAGTTCATTCTCGTAGAGAAAGTTATATCTCTTCTTGAACCTGCGGATCATGAATATGTGTTTAAAATCAACCACAAGACAGTGTTCCGTGAAAAACTGTGAAAAAGAGTTTGAAATTTTAAAATTTTGAAGGCCGGGGAAATAATAGGTGGAAATAATAGCCCGAGCATTCCCAGTTTCCTTCATCAATAACCAAAAAAAAATTACTAAAAAATCATCATATCAAAACTAAAAGAAATACGAGGTTGGATTACCCTTCTACATCGAGGTTTCCACATAATGACTCAAAACGAGGGTCACGCACCACCTGCACATAAATAGACAGTAACTTAACCATACACAAACTTGGAGATAAGGTCTTGTGTTAGATTGCTTAGGCCAAAATAAAGTAATAAGCATGGAATAAATACCAAAACCATCTGACAAAACAAACATATATTACCCAGATAATATTTACCCAAGCAAGAGTGGGACAGGATGCTGATGTTTCATACAAATTATCTAAGTTAAAAGAATAGCTTTGCATAATCAAAACGCACAAGTTAACATTTTGTGATCTAAAACCACATTAAACAACAAGAAGTGTGCATAGAATCTACACACCCCTCCCCAAAATAAAAAAAAATAAAAATAAACCACCATCCAAGCTTCACAGAAATGCATAAGGCCTCTTTTATATCCATTTATTTTAGATACCCTCGGACGATTGCGGTTTCAGACTGAACAGAAGCATTCTTGGGTTGTAGCTCTGCAAATCCCCATCCACATTTCCTTCCTGAATGGAAATATCCTAACTTTCCACAGCCTTATCACTAATTCAATTTTTCAAAAGTACCCAAACTCGATCGCCAACCAAACTCCTAGAACATTGCAAGAGTCAAATTCATCGAGAAAATATACTTGAGGATCCTAGCTCTATCCAAGCCAAATTCACATAAAATAGCCAGGTTCTCCATATATAGGGTTAGCATAAGGTTACAACACACCTAATGCTCAATAGCCACATCGGATAGATTTTCGAATTTGTTGTTAAAGATAGAGGCAACGAGATTAAAGAGTTACAAGCTTATAGCTTCCGGGTCCTCAATAAAACAACAATTCATAAACTTTATATTTATAAAGTTGGGTATAAAAAATTATGTTTGGTTAGAATATTTATGAGATGAAATACAGTAGATAGTGAAATGTCTACCAACGAATATAGAAAATGAGCAAAGATAACTAAAACCAACCATTTTCGGAACTGAACTGCTTCTCTGAATCCACAGACGGGCTTCTTGCTACTCATCTCCATTGGCCTAAGTTATAACACTCAATTAAAATATATAATAGTCAAACCACAAAAATTAAAAATATGTAAAATACGCAATAAACCTATTCTTATTTACGCGACCACCATTTTTCTCTGCATTTGGCTTCCTGTAGACCATCTCTGACCCTTCAGACCTTGCTCTTATCAGCTCCTCAAATGTCACCTCCGCAAGTTCCAATTCTATCTCACTTTCCTACTTAGATTAAATTGTTAAGCTATTAGACCATTTTGACATCTCCTATGATCATAGACCCATTCGTGGACACAGTGATATCATTGGAGAAATAGGAGCAAATTAATGTGGATAAAACTTGCATCTTTAGACGAGTTACGAGTAAAGTTTTTTAGACTTGGGGCGGATCAAAAAAGTATAAAAAATTCCGACATTTGATGTAAATTAGCACGTTAAATGACCACATTGAGTAAATATCACCACGAGTAATCCAAATAACTGAAAACACACAAGTTTGCAGTATAACATAATGTCGCCAAATCAAACGTAATTTTACTTGAAGTTGTCATGGTTGATTCGAGCTTCCGCCAATCAACTTCGGATAAACACAAAATCCACTCTAAAAATTGAACAAGTAATTCTGATCAAATTCACCTCTTGAGGTAAGAAACTGAATATGGAATTACAATAAGGAATTTTATTCGAACTAACGACCCCTGCACGCGTTGCATGCACATACAAGCGGTTATTTTTATATAATATATTTACAATAAATATTTATAAAAATTACTTTATTTTTAATATTTTTTGTCTTATTTCTTCGAATTTTAAAATATAATAATTTTTTTGTTTTTTATTTATTAAATTGTTTATATTTAAAATTATCAAGAAGCTTGTGTTTTTAATTTTAAATTGATAGGTTTTGTTATTGTATTGTGAGGGTATTCTCGGAATAAAAAAATTGGCATAATATAATATGAGGGTCAATATTGGAATTATGAAAAATGCTTCCCAAAGAAGTTACTCTAGGGTGCTCTTGTATTATAATATAGTATAGCAAAAGGTCCGATTTGGGTTTAACGACGTGGCAGTAAATCCTGCACTTCAAAGGGCCAACGAAAATATCATCTTATAAAACTAAATAATCAAAACATCAATGAGCCCCTCAACTATTGATATTTGTTTAAGTCCCTCATCTGCCCAAATTATAAAGCATAGATTGCATTTTTTTGACTCGTAAAATATCTTCCCTCATGTTCAATGGTTTACTTTAAACTCAACCAAAATTTATAATCCAAGGTTGTGTTTACATCAATAAATGATCATATGATTGGGTTGTAAATATACCATATCGAGACGAACTTCAAGAAAATTTTAGTATTCGAGTTCGAGCTCGAATTCAAATAGACACATTCGAAGCTCGATTCGAAGTTCAAACTTCAAATTATTTCGATTCGAATTTAATTCGAACATAGCTCGAATTCGAGTTCGATTCAAATTTTTCAAGTTCGAATTCGAGATTTTCGAGCCACTGTAAGATTTGTGCTCGAAAATTATACCTCAATTCGAAGCTCGACTATGGCTCGATAATATAATCCAAAATATATTATAAAATACCCAAATTTATATAAATATGAATTTACATTCTACAACAAATTAACAATGAAATCATTGCATTTTCAACATCTAATCCTTCAACATTTAAATTCTAAATCAAAACAACAAATCAATAATTAATCAACTATCATTCAATACTTAAGTTTATCATCTAAACAACTTAAAAATAAATATTTCTTCCAACAACATACCAATAAGTTTGTCATCTCACGACATAAACAAAATTCCAACACCCACCTCTTCCAAGTTAGATTCCAGCACAGAACTCCTGCAATCAAAGAAAATAATAAAAAATCCCAGGCAGAATGATACAGAAAATAACTGAACGATTCATGGATGGAACGAAAAAAAACAACATTTTAAAAGTTTCAAATTAGTTAAAATATCATTTTCCATATCCAAATTCATGAAAATATATATAATGGGATAAAAAACAATCGTACTTTAACAACAATAAAAAAAAAACAAGAAGAAAAAGGATAAAGCCTTGTTTTTCAAACCCAACCACAAACCTTCGACCACCATTAAAAAAAAAAATGAAAAACGAAATATCGCAAATTATTTCAAAACTACAGACATTATCAGTAATTATTTCAAAACAATAGAATTCCAGAACTATTTTTATCACAACTTCAAAACTATAGATTAGCACAAAGTATTTCGAAACTATAGCAACAATATAGATTATCACAGATTATTTCAAGACTATAGACTTCCAAAAACTATCACTAAAATAGACTTCCAGAAACTATATCACAATTCTAGCTCATTGTTATCACTCCGTGTTAAGCATAGATTATATAGTATATAAACTTTTTCTATAATTTAAAGAGAAGATGTGGGTTTTGGGGAAAAAAAATAACAAAAACACAATAGAGAAGTAGTATACTTTTACCGGGCAATGACAAGACGCGGCGTGAAGTCGAACGACGTCGGCGGCGTGAAGAGAGAATAGCAGTTAGAAGCGGCGGAGGTATTTTGAAAGGCGCCGTTTGAAAATATGCTGTATGAGGTTACAAAACAATTATATTTAAGATTATTAATATCCATAACATTTAATATATTATAATATTTCTTATTATTTAAATGTCTAAACCACTCGTACTATATCTGGTATGACAAATTTGAATTTATCAAAGTGCCCCCTCCAATGGTTTGTTGTGGTCTTTGTTGCATCTTTGAATTGTAATATTAATCAATGTATATGTCTCATTTATTTCAATTATATTATAATGTCTAAACCACTCGTATAACTATCTTGGTATGACAAATTTGAATTTATCAAACTACCCCCTCCAATGTTTTGTTGTGGTTCTTTGTTGCATCTTTTGAATTGTAATATTAATCAATGTATATGTCTCATTTATTTCATTATACGTAACAATTTGTATGCATTATATATTATGTTACACAAGCAACGCATGTGCGTCATCTGCTAGTATAAATAAAATATTAAGATTTATGAATAATTCATGAACTATCAAACAAAGTATTTTGGGATTGAGCTTGGCTATGATTAAATACTTATGGTGTGTTTGGTATGAATGATTAGGTAGAATTGTTGACATTTATCATGTATCTATTATAGTTGTACATCATGCATGATAATGTGTGCCATTTATTTCATTTGTATTGTTTTTATTTTATTTAAAATAAATTTTGTAATATCTATTTATTTATATATTTTGTTTAATTCACTGTGTTATTAATAAATAAGTAATTAAATAAATTTAATTTTTAAATTTAATTCAATAAATTGAATTAATTAAATAATTAATTAAAAGAAATGTAAATTAAATATTTAAATAAATTGCATTAATTATATTTTTATATTTTATATGTAAATATATTGTGATCGTTTAATCGATTATTTTCGATTCACCAATATTTTCAATTTAATATTATTGTCAATGTACAAATTAAATATTTAAATAAATTGAATTAATTAAAAAATTATTTAATATGTAAATATATAAAAATAAAAATTGATCGAATATAAGGATTATTGTAAATAATATTTGAATATTATAATGAAAAATTGAAAACTCATTCAATGGTATTTTAGTCATTTTAGTACATGTTTTTATATCTATAACATGTTTAATACTACATACATCAAATTCATTATTATTTTTTAATATCTTACTAATCATAGATAACAAACACATATTATTAATCAATTACTTTAATAATAACTCTTTGTTCAATAATTATCTTCCATCACTTATCCTATCGCACCTACCAAAAGCAGTCATATTCTCATTATTCATGTTTATTTGTCGTGTATTAATTATTAATCATCATGGCCCCACTAATTATGACATAAAATGTTGTTCCAGATAGGGTTGCTTACAGGGTAGGGTCAATCCGGACCTAACTCAAAATCGAAATCGGGTTAACCTATTCTGAATCACTCTAGAACCGGTAATATATAGGTCCGGAGTGATCCATGGATTGGAACCAGTAGCACCACTAGTTCGGTACTACCGATCTGATTCCGGTTCTGAACCGAAACTGGTTAGTTTTTAAAAATAAACAATAAAAAAATAGTTAAAATGCAACGGCTGAAACATCAGTTGCATTGTTAAATAGGTGTGTTGTGATCACAATTCATTCTTTGAAAGTTCGATACTTCTATATAATATTTTTCATAATTTCTCCGTGTGCATTACTTAATAATAATAACATCTTCATCTAGCAGTGTTGATCGCAGTCGGGATCTCGTCCCGGGTCGCTTATCACTTAGTTCATTGTTGGCATGAATTTGATTGTGTCAATTCCCGAGTCAAATGAAAGTTATGATTATTTTGTTGTCCTTAATATTGGAAGTTCATCTATGAACGTCGAAACGCAAGCCCAAACAACCGAACCTCCTGGTGCCCAAGAGAGACAACAAGTGCAGTCATCAGGAGCCACTACAACAGCAGCAGTAGACAACCGACTCGTGCCAAAAGAAGTAAGATATGAGATCACTTTCAACTCGCTCGAAAAAGAATGTACTAATGAATATGTTGTAATTATAAATTATGTAAGATACAATATTCATATAAAGCTGGTGGTTCCAGTTGAGGTACAAGAACATTTTAAAAACTTAGTAAAAAAACTTAATTTTGATGAGACAACATTATAATTTTGATGAGACAACATTACAATCATTAGGTAGAGAAGCAACACAAGCACAAATTAATGCTCTCACTGGCACGAATTTTATTTTAACTGCTGAATCAACCGTATGTCACTTGCTAGATATGTGATTAGATGTGAACTACCTTTTATACAAGCAGAACATGCTGATTTTATTAAATTTGTTTCGTCTATACAACACATGTTTAAACATATTTCTAGGCGCATACTAAAAAGAAATTGTATAGATGTATTTGTTGAATATTGAAATACATTGATTGAACATCTTTCTAGTTTGCCTTGTAGGGTTAGCTTAACAACTGATATTTGGACAAATGTAAAATATGATTCATATCTTGTTGTCATTTGTCATTGGATTGATGATAAATGGTGTATGCAAAAACATATTTTGTCTTTAGATGAGTTAGATTGTGCACATACTGGTTATTTAATTGATAATATATATTCAATGTCTGTAGATATTATGGAGTTCATGATAAGATATTTTCAATCACATTAAACAACGCTGTGATGCGTGATTTGATTATCTGTCTGAAATCAATGCTTGATGGTGTTTTTTCATTTTAGATGTGCATGTCATGTTATTAATTTGCCTGTGAAAGTTGGTTATATCGGATAATCACTCAGCATGTATTGAGAAAATGAAATATTGCGAAATGTATGTACGTGGGGCCGTGTTAAGCGTGATTGGAAATAATTATGTGTATCTAATGGTTTGCAGAATCTTCTTTTTCCATCACAAATAGAAACTATGTGGAATTCGTTGTACAATATGTTGAATGCTATGTTACCTTACGAAGATATGTTAACTCTATTTTTAATTCATATCAAATGCCTGATATCGATGAAAGTATTTATCTGACTGATGAGGATTTAAAATTGTGTATCAATGTTAGGTACTTTCAAAGAAGCGACGGAATGCTTCTCCGTGTTACTTATCCAACTTCTGTTTATTTTTTCCTTTAGTATTTAACATGTTTGTCAAGTTTATAGAATTTAGAGATGATGATGAATTGCATACTTTTGTTAGTGCAATGGAAACTAAATTTATAAATTATTGGGAACAAATCCCACACGTGCACTGCATCATAACATTACTAGATCCTAGTCAATGTTTAGCTTCATTTGAAATATTTTTGAATATTATGCTAATTTTTTGGAAAGGTGATCAAAAGACGTCTATAATGAAATCTCTTCAAAATATGTTTCAATTGTATTATAATCGACAAGCATGTCAATCGTCGCAACAAAGGATGTTGAAGAACGGCCTCAAGCTCACTTAGAGGCGGAGACATTAATTTGCTTAGGATGTTGGGCAGGAAAAAAATGAAGGAAAAATGACATTCTACTAGCACGCCGACTGAGTTGCAAATTTACCTGAATTATCCATTTATAACGGAAGACGATTTCGACGTCTTACAATGGTGGAAGGCGCACAATTCCCTATCTTACCCAAAGGCTAGAGATGTGTATGCGGTACAAGCTTCAAGCGTCGCTTCTGAATCGGCATATCATATGTGGCCGAATTATTGGAGAATACAGAAGTAGTCTATATGCTGATTCATTATGCATGCTCACATTACTTAAAGATTGGTTTGAAGCAGAATATAATAATAGAATAGATGGGGCGGTTGACGAATTCGTAAATCATTATGACGAGCAAGAAGAAGAAAACGCCAAAACAATACTTATCGATTATGAAGTGCTAATTCAATTGCCATAAGTGTAACAATTATTTGTATATGCATTTATATTATCAAATGAAGAAGCAATATATTGCATTTTTATGGAACCTAAGGGGGGGGTGATGAGGTTTACCTTGGCTACTTAGCCTTTAAATGAGTTTTGTAAAAATAAAATAATTTTGCACTTGCGGAAGCCTTTAGTCAATCGATAAATAGAAAGATCAAAATAATAAATGCTTAATGGAAATAAAGTAAATAAAATGAGACAAGAATTTGTTATAGAAGTTCGGCGATGAATCCTCCTACGTCTCCTCTTCCCGCTAGAAAACGTCCAACCGAGGATCCACTAGAACACTTCTTCTTGGCCTTAAGGGCTCCAAGGATAGCCACAATCTTGCACACCAACTTCACTTATTGGCGACTTATACAATTTTCCAACTTGCGTCGGTGTTGGAGGACCTTTACAATAATCAAATCACACCTTCACGGGGTACCAACAACAAGAATCAAAAGATCACACACAAGAAGTAAATTACAAACTCCAATACAATATAAATGGATGAAGTTTGCAATGCTAGAATGAATTTTGATTGCACACAACTTTCTTGTTTTAATACTCTTGTTTCTTAACTTAAAATGATCCAAAACAAACCCATATTTATAGTGTAGAAAGCCTCCAAGGCTCCTACTAGCCTTTGCTTTCAATAAGGCTTGAATCGCTCCAAGATCGCCTCGGCCATCGCCTCAGGCGATCACCCATCGCCGCGTTCCAACGGTCAAAAATGCACAGATCGCCTCGGGCGATCGCTGGATCGCCTCAGGCTATTCAGTGGCTAAATCAAGGCCGTAGCTTCAGCATGTCCAAAATTTGCATCGCCTCGGGCGAAGTCCACATCGCCTCAGGCGTCCAGCCCATCGCCTGAAAAAGGCGTTCGTGCCAATCGCCTCGAAAAGGCGAACTCCCCCGCGCGGTGCCCCCGTCGCATTGCCTCGGCGTCGCTTCAGTCGATGTGCGGGGTGCGAAGTCCCTGTGGCTGCCATCGCCTCAGGCGATGGTCACCATCGCCTGGGGCGATCTGCCCCGCATGCTCGCCTAGCCATCGCCTCTGTCGATGGGCGTGGCGATCCTCGCCGGCACCCATCGCCTGGGCGATGGCACCATCGCCTGGGGCGATCCTTCTTCCAAAAGACAATTTCTCTTTGGCATTTCAATACTATTATAATCTTCAACTTTGATCATAATTTATGCTGCATACTCAATAAAAACCATTAGTACAAAATGTATAGGTTTTGTAATCATCAAAACAAAACGATAATTTTATTTAAAATAGAGGAAATAGAGTTGTAGCGTTTTAAGGCGCAACAATCTCCCCCCCTTTTTGATGATCACAAAACCCGGTAAACTTGAAGAAAATATAACTTATAACAATGCAATGCATAGAGATTGTAAACTCCCCCTTAATGAATGCAATGATAAACAACAATGTTTCAATGTGGCATTTTTACACCTTTACAAAATATTCACAAGTTGTAAAAACAATTATGGTGCATAGCATTCATCAATTAAGTTTCACCAAGTTTACATAACCATTCTCCCCCTTTTTGTGAGAATAAAAAGGGTAAAGGATTTTTAAGAAAATTGGACATAGTTCCCTTTAAAAATGAATAAACCATAAATTCATCCAAAAGTAACACAATCAACTCAAATCCAATCAACATCTTGTAAAATCCATCAACATACACAATAAATGCCTTCCAACATCATTTAACCATTAATCCTTACAAATAATTACAAAAAGATAAACACTAAAAAAAAACTAAAACAATGACAACTCAATCCAAGCCACCATCACCAATCACCATCATTCTCGTGAGTAGGATCCTCATCCATGGTGATCACTGGAAAACTGAGAACGAAGAGCGTCC
>CAJQUN010002894.1:0-21071 GCA_907163345.1 Haberlea rhodopensis | reverse complement strand
CCTAGCATGTTTACTTGAGCATGAAACATGTTTAATTGGGTGGATTTGGTGGTATGAAAAGAGGTGCTCGAAATTCTGGAAAAGAATTTATGATACCCTGTTTTTTCTGAAAGCTTGGGTGAGTACTGATGTAGTTGGGCGATTTTGATGCATGTGGGTTTAGTTTGGGTAGAACTTTGATTTGAATACATGCACGGTAGTACCTTGTAGCTCTTAGCATGTTTGTTCAAACATGTTGTATGTCTTATATGCTAGATTGGATGGTATGAAGATAGGTGTTCGAGAATTCTGGAAATCGCGTTTTTTTTACAGGGTAGCTTGATCGATCGGAATTCCTTCTCGATCGATCGAGCGAGGCAGAGTATTTTTTTTTAAGGAAAGGGCTCGATCGATCGGTGGATTTCCCGATCGATCGCTTAAGGTACTCGATCGATCGGTGATACCATTTCGATCGATCGAGTGAGGCACAAACTTGGGCATTGAATTAAGGTGTCTTCGCGATCGATCGAGCTTGAGGGGCCGATCGATCGAGAGACACAAAATGTTGAAAAATATATATTGTTATATTTTGTTTAGTTTTTGATATTGGATCGTAATGTGGCATCTAATATTGTGTTGTACACTTGTGTAGAGCCATCACAGGTAGCCACACAACGCAGGGGATAAAGCACTGCAACTGAAGATATTTTGGAAAGGTACGTAAGCAACGTACGGGCACCCAACGGTAACGTGTATTATATGTTTGTCGATTTGACATACGATAAATGCAAGTTTGTGCATTATGAGTACGATACATGTTGTTATGCATTTTGTTGCATATGTATAATGTGGAACATTTGGTGTGTACTCCACGAGTCACGGTTATCACAGTGATGATTTTAATGCTTACCACGATTATACCGCTAAAATGTGGAGCGAGGGGTATAGGTCCGCTTGCACATGGAGGCGAGATTTACCATACGAAGCGATGATAGAAATACCGCTTGTATGAAGAAGCGAGGGAGGGGAGGACCGCTTGTTCTAAAGTTATGAAGCGAGGGGCATTAAAATACACTGATAATAAACTGACTAAGGATTGAAGTAAGATTTAAGAAGTGAAGTTATGTCATGACATTTATTTAAAGAAGCCATAATATCATATATTGATTTGATTATGAGTTATGGTACAGGGACAACCAAAATGGGCGTTTTAAATGCATTGGAATTCAGGAAGTATCCTATGCCTATGATTTATGCATTTATGCTTTACATTCATATTATGTTGAATATGAACTATGATATGCTCATGTGTTGGGGGGTTGTCTTCGTAGGTGCTTTTGACATGGAGAAACCAGGGTCGGGGTTGATACGCTGAGCTGTAAGGAGTGCTACAGGATTAGCAGAACAGAAATTCCTTTTGTATAGTTTCTACAAAGAGTAGAGTAAGCTATAATTTAGTACCTTTGTTAGGAATATGTATAATCCTTTTGAACTTTTGGTACTGTAATCTCTTAAGCTCAGGATTATCAACACAACCTAATACTCTGATTTATGAATGATTAGTTCTCTTATTGCACCATAGAATCTTTTTTTAGATAACGGGTCTTACAGTATATATAGCCCCAAACAATGATATATACGTTAGACATGAGAATATGCCTGTTGGAAAAGATTCTGCATCATTCACGAGCTTGCAACGGTCATTTCTATTCTGTTTCTGGGCTCTTTGTATTTCTGACCGGATCAGTCTTGTACTTGTATTCGGACTGGACTGGACGGATCAATCTTGTACAGATCAAACTGGCTGGATCAATCTTCTGGACATATCAGTCTGACCGGATCAGTCTTCTGGACAGATCATTTCTTGGTCTAGATCAGTCTTCTGGCAGATCAGTCTGGCCGGATCAGTCTTCTGGACAGATCAGGCTGGCCCGATCAGTATCTAGACAGATCAGTCTTGGTCTAGATCAGTCTTCTGGACAGATCAGTCTTGGTAGGATCAGTTTGGATAGATAAGTCTGGTCGGATCAGTCTAGTGCAAGACAAGCTTGATACAAAACAACTTGATAAACTTGTTCTTTCGATCTGTTGCTTGTAGCTCTTGATTATTTGATTTCTGGGCAAAGTGATGAATATAAAAGTTGTAGCCCTTTGTCTGGGCTTTCCAAATAATCAAGAATCACTTGATTCCGAGTTTGTATGAGACCGGATGCTCGATATGCCAGACCATGTGCTAGATGAACATTCCATGTTTCAGCAGCATGATCATCAACTTGCAGATGTCTTCTGGCCTTCTTAAACTCCGATTCAGCTCTTGACTCCTGAGATGACTTGTAGGTATTCTTCTTAGCTTTCCAACCCATAATGAATTGTCTCGTTCCAATAAACGAGCTAAGAGTTATGCCCAACATACTGACAGTTTCTTGCTGTAACAGCTTGCTGTTTCTTCATGGTACAGCTCTATCTTACAGTGTCTTTTCTCCTTGATAACATTCGAACTAGCCGATCTGTTTTGAATGTGACTTTTAGTATTTTGAGTTGGCTGTTCAACCTCATTGGAAGCACGCCATTTTGATATCCGAGCTATGGGATATTATCGAAACAATCCGCTCTGCCAGGATTTCAGTCTTGGTCCAGCTTGATATTTTCAACATCCCTTGTCGATTTGATCGTGGGATACCGTAGAGGCAAAGCTGTGAAGTTATGCTTTCGACTCGTGGCCGTATCTCCGAGGATTCTGCATCAACAGGCTACAAATGTATAACTATAATCACCCGATATGATAACTTTATATAGGTTCTCGGTGGGAATCTGAATTATTTTATTCTGCTACGTTGTATGCTCGTCAGATTCCTTACATATTTTTGTTAGAAACATATTAGATCCCTGATATTAAAGTAAAATTGTGAGGGTTCAACCCTAATTATGTGATTAATGATTACACAATGATCATTATGGCGTATGTTGGAAATTTGAATTGAATTAAATGGTGTGTCCATTCATGTTGGGTTGTCATTTTCATGATTGGATGTTTCCAAATGGTGTCTCTTGATGACACCACTTGGTATACTATATAAGAAACAACCCTTGAATGAATTAGTTATGGAATTTTAGAAATTAACATCATATAGAAGATCAAAATTTGAGTAATTTTGTGGATCTTCATCCTTGTAGAATATTGAGCGCTTTTAACCCTTTGTGGTTTAAATGATTTGTGATTTAGAGTGCTCCTATCACAAATCATGGTCGTTGTATCCTGGGAGACAATTGCCAAAGTAAACTGTTAGCACTGTAGTAGGCAATATTGTCTTAAGGACATAGATTATAAATTTCGCCTCGATATTCTTACTAAAAAGTCATTTGTTGTTTTTGCTTGCTACTTTCCTAATATACACACCCATAAATTTTAAACAATAATCTTAAGACAATATTAGCAACAAATGGCTTCGGCGATTGCAACAACAACTCCAGGTGATCATGGTGAAAGACATGAAAAGTCAATGGCAACGATCTCAAGCGATGACAACAAAATATGTTGTTTTATTTGACAACCTTGGGTTGTCACGGTTCCTCAATGAGGATGTTCCTACTAAATAAAAAATGAATTTGGATTTGTAAGACGATAACACTTAGAATTTGAAACACGAAAATTTGAATGCCAGTGCACTTCGTTACTACCGAAGTTGTGGGGGGTTGCAATTCTAGGATTCAATCACAGACTAAGTACCACATTTAGGCAATGACGTAAAACCTTGTGATTGAAGGAAAAGAGAGTTTCCCACAATATTTGAAATGTGGGGTACTTGGCTTAACTAAAAGAGAAGTCATAAAAAACGTCAAATAAGTTAGATGAAGAGTTTGACAAATAATGTTGTCAAATAGATCAACGAGTGTGATAATGTGTACAGTCCTAAGCATATGTATGCTTGTGTATTGATGTCATGCTCTTTGGAGAACAATTTAGAAATCATCAAGTAAACAAAAAAAATGTGAACAAGGCATTTGTGAAATGTGTGCATCAAGACAATACTTGGAATTAAAGTTTTCAAGACATTTGAAGAATAAAAACTCAAGGATTAATTCGAGCTTCAAATTTTAAGCTTTGTGTTTAAATTTCAAATTTGCAAGAAATAGAATCTTGAACTTGTGATTTTTTATGCGCTTAAAAATTTGAATTGTTAATTAAAGTTGAGTATTTTCTCTAGTCTCAAATTTTGTAAGAAATAACGCGTTAATAACGCTTAAAATTGATGATGGAAATATCCTAAAAGGATCGAATGATGCAAAAGAGGTAATGTGATTGCCAAAACTGAAGATATACTGTTGTGGAAAATTATCTATGAACAACATATAATGCTTCTTCGACCGAGTGGTTTTATAAGTTGTTAGAGAAAAAACTTGTGCATGCAACTAAAATGTGTTGCTATAATGCTATATGACAAAATGATCTCTAATGGCATAATCATGAGTGATTATGTGAAACGTGATCCGCATATGAAATGGTTAACCGAGAGATCATGTTGAAGTTTATCGAGGGGAATGGGGTTAAAACCCTACAATCAAAATCTCATAGTGGATAGCCAACTTTGTTGACTGGAGATCCCAATCTAGGTTCAAAAGGGACAACTAAATTATGAGATTGTATAAACACCTGGAGATCAATCTCCAACCCATTCCTATGATAAGGGGTGTAGCCTGCAAAATGGGTACGCGGATAGGCAAAAGGCCTTTAATGATTTCTAATGCATATAAGAATATGTTGGAGTATAGCGGGATACTCTTCTAGAAGATCACCTACGTGAGTGCGAAGTGTGGCCGCTTCAAAATTGGAAAACACTTATGAAACCAAGCATGGTCCATTGCCGGAATGGACACAACCGTAAGAAACCAATACGAATGTTAGAATTGTTATGGTGTGAGTTCAATTGTCTATGTTTACACCAACGACTAAATAGTTCAAGATTATAAGTTCACTATTAAGTCAAGTAAATCCGATTGAATACTACTACGGAAGATTCAAAGCCGCAAGCTATCTATCCAGATGCCATAGTAGTCCGTTAAAAGCGCTCAATTACATACATGCATTAATTTAATTCATGTGGGGGATTGTTGGAACTTTGAATTGAATTAAATTGTGTGTCCATTCATGTTGTGGTGCATTTTTCATGATTGGATGCGTCCAAATAAAATGGCGTGTCCATTCATGTTGGGGTGCAATTTTTCATGATTGGATGTTTCCAAAATGGTGTCTCTTGATGACACCACTTGGTATATATATAAGAAACAACCCTTGAATGAATTAGACATGAAATTTTAGAAATTCACATCATATAGAAGATCAAAATTTGAGTAATTTTGTGGATCTTCATCCTTGTTGAATATTGAGCGCTTTTAAACCTTTGTGGTTTAAAAGATTTCTGATTTGGGGTGCTCCTATCACAAATCATAGTTGTTGTATCTTGGGAGACAAATTGCCAAATTAAACCGTTAGCATCGTAGCGGACAATATTGTCTTAATGACAGAGATTATAAATCTCGCCTCGACATTCTTACTAAAAAGCCATTTGTTGTTTTTGCTTGCTACTTTCCTAAGATACACACCTATAATTTTTGAACAACAACGTAACAATGGAAGATTTGTTTTAACATTTATTAACATGTGACCTTAAAAATTTTGGCACGACCTCATCATATTATGAACATACCACCAATATCAATAGACGTTTATATATATATATATATATATAATATATAATATATATATTATATCATCATCATCATCATCAGTTCAAATCCATCAACATAAACTAGCACACACGAATGAAACTACAAACACATAACCACATAGAATCGCTTCTTCATACCCGGATGAACTTAACTAAATATACATAAACTCCTCACATCCCTGGGAAATACCCCGGGTAGACATATACATATACATATATTACTTGGACAAATGATAAATAACCTCTCAAGTGTTGCTTTGGCCTCCATCGGATGTGCCCTCTCTAGGGTCCTGACCACCTGTACTACATGTAATTGTCCACACACAAAGACAACAATCTCCCTCTTGGGGTGAGCAAAAACCCAATATGGAACGATGAAAGAAATACAACGTGTATCTATAAATGAAATATATGATGTAATTCAAAGCAATAAAATACAATGCATGTCGTGTCGATATCATGTCATATACCCATCCAATGGATATATCAAATAAGCACACACCCACTTGGTATTTTGGAATCAATCAATTCGTTATCAAATCATAGCTCGAGCATATCGTAAATCAAGAACAATGACTATTCAGATAGGTTTTCAGATCATTATCAGTCTCATGTCTCGACATATCATATGAGCCGTGAATGACTATGTCTTTTCGGCCACTTAATACCAGACATAGTATCATGTTCTAACTCATGAATCAACATAGGAGCCGCGAATGGCTATGTATTTTCGGGGCACTTAATGCCAGACATAGTATTGTGTTCTAACTCCTAATCAATCTCAAATCATTACTATCGGACTAGCCAATGATCATAGCTCAACGCGCATGTTATGGATCGATATATGTACAAAACTGAATTGTGTTGACAGAACATTTAATTTACTTTCATACACCGATAGCTCAATCTAAATTTAGTGAATATCACATGATTTAAATAAAATCACATAGCCACGTAATATCACATAATTCATCAAAACATACATCAAATAATATAGATACATGTTATATGCTACTCGATCGCAATATATATATTTTTTCTCACAAGATTCATATATCCTCAATCACCTTGATGGAAGTTTGGAATGTATTGAATGATAATTCACTAGCTTTATATTATAAAATTAATAACTTCTAATCCAATATATTTATGATTAATCAATGAAATCATCATAAAAAAAACTTTACTGACATTTGTTTCTTATTTAAATTGATAATCACAAATCTTATTATTGACTCTTTTTGATATAATAAGAACTTTTGTGTTGTTTTGATATAGATAAATAACAAATAATTCAATGTTATACTCGTCAATTTCATATGTAATTAGTATCATAATTGTAAATGTTTCATATCAATATCATTTGTAATTAGTATCAAAGTTGTATATGTTTCATATCAATTTCATATGTAATTAGTATCATATTGTAAATGTTTCAGATCAATATCATTTGTAATTACCAAAGTTGTATATGTTTCGTACCAATTTAATATGTAATTAGTACCATAGTTGTAAATGTTTCAGATCAATATCATTTGTATTAGTACCAAAATTGTATATGTTTCATACCAATTTCATATGTAATTAGTATCATAATTGTAAAATTTCATACCAGTCTCTTTTGTAATTAGTACCAAAGTTGTATATTTTTCATACCAATTTCATATGTAATTAGTATCATAATTGTAAATGTTTCATACCAGTCTCTTTTGTAATTAGTACCAAAGTTGTATATTTTTCATACCAATTTCATATGTAATTAGTATCATAATTGTAAATGTTTTATATCAATCTCTTTTGTAATTAGTACAAAGTTGTATATGTTTCATACCAATTTCATATGTAATTAATACCATAATTATAAATGTTTCATACCAATATCATGTGTAATTAGTACAAAATTGTAAAGGTTTCATACCAAGTTCATATGTAATAAGTACCAAAGTTGTATATAATCATACCAAATTCAATTTTAATTTTATTTTTGTTTAAAGTTTATGTTTAATATTTTGAATTTTTGAAATAAAAATTTAATTTCAAATATTTAAAAAATATAAAAGGTTGAACCGTAATCGTAATCGACGCTTCACAAACCGTAACCGGAACCGTCTACGAATGTTAAGGTTAAAGGTCGAGCTTTTATGAACCGTCTAACCGGTGATTTCGAACCATAAACCGACGGTTCCTGGACCGTAGCCATGTGTAATTAAGCCCCGTATTTCAAATTACTCGTCAGGTGAAATGACAACAGTTAACCCACCAAACCGTTTTCGATTATCTTTCCAAATTTCAAAATCAGAATAAGGAAAGAAATACAGCATTCCCTCCTGTTTCAGGAGCTCTTTCCCTGGAAAATTTCTCCTGAAATCAACAATTTCTCATGCTTCTTTGAACTTGAAAAGGAACGTAAAGCATACGCGAACAGATTTTACTTTTAACTTCTTCTTTTTTTCCCTGTAATCTTGGCAGTTGGCACAAACCGGTCAATTGCCGCTGATTTTCAAGATTGTCGGGTTTGGTGAATGTAAGTGCGTAATTAATTTCTAAAAATTGCATTTAATATTCAATAAATCTCGTCTTTGTCGTTACATTGTACTTTAGTGATTGTTGTTCTTGTGCTTCGTGTTTTTATCTATTTGTGTGCTCCGGGGATCCATGTGCTATGTTGTGAATATTATATGTTCTCTGTATGATGTATTTGCTTGAATACAGTGTAACTACTGTGAATTATTGCCTTATGATGGACTTTTATCGAACAAATGTATCGTATATTAAAAATATTTCTTTGCATTTTAACTATCTGCACCGTAGAATTTCTAATATATCACCACGTTTATCAACGTGATATAGTAGATCTTAACCAACTGGTTATTTTTGTACATGTTGTCGACACTCCTAATTAATTTGTCGGAAATAAGACTATAATTTGAATTTCAATTAGGTTCTGTTGAGTTTAACTCTTCCTGGTCGATCAATAAAAGACGTATTTCCTAGCCCATGAAAATTTATGTTTCCACTGCTTTTCATGATAAGCACCTGATTTTTTTTGATCATTTTATATTTTTCTTTAGTTATTAATTTCTGGGAAGAAAGCTTCGATTTTGAAATGATGACGTTAGGACCACCTGTGACACCATCGTCAAAGATCAAAAGGATGCTAGTATGCACCCCTGGCGGTACAAAAGTCAGGGTGGAGAATATTTTAGTAACAGTTCGAATGCGGCCATTGAGTTCAAAAGAACAAGCCTCTTATGGCCTCATCGCATGGGACATCACTGATGAAAATACCATTGTTTCAAAGAATCTATACCACGAGGGGCATGCTGGATCTTACACATTTGGTAGATGAACTATAGTTTTTTATAATTCTAAGTAAACAATTGTTTAATCAGTTCTTGTCATAAACTTGTGGCTGAACTGCTAATCCATATTTTGTTAAATTGAAAATAAATGTTCAAGTTTTCCAGATAAAGTTTTTGATCCGGGTTGTACTACCTGGAAAGTTTATGAAGAAGGTGCCAAGGATGTCGCTGTGTCTGCTCTTAGTGGAATTAATGGTAACAGAAAAATATTGAAATGTGATTGTACATAAATTTTGTTGGCCTTTTCATTAGTGGTTACAATTTTTATGCAGCGACTATCTTTGCATATGGGCAGACTTGTAGTGGGAAGACTTTCACCATGAGGGGTGTGACGGAATATGCTGTCAACGACATTTATGAACACATCAAATTTGTAAGATGTATTGGTTTGAAAAACAATTTTATATAATTTGAGAATAATGTTTTTTACCTATCTACGTGGTATATTACCCAGACTCCAGAGAGGGAATTTGTGCTCAAGTTTTCTGCTTTAGAGATATATAATGAAACTGTGGTAGATCTTTTGAACAGAGAATATGGATCACTTCGCCTGTTGGATGATCCTAAGGTGGAGACAGCAATATTCTGTTATCCATTTGATCTTTCTTAATTTGTGTCTGAAATGTTTCTTATATAAGCAGAGAGGAACCATTGTAGATAAGTTGACTGAAGAGGTCGTGAAAGATGCTCAATATTTGAGGTACCTAATAAGCATTTGTGAAGGTAATACGGTTAATTCTTTTTTCTTCCTTAAAAACATGACTTAAATTTCGAAGTGCATTTTTTTTTATTCCAAAGAGATTTGTTCCCCAATTTCTTTGTCTTCAAGAAAATGTAATGTTTTTATAGAGCAAACTGATGTCCTAAATATACCATCTTACAATTACCTGTGCTTGCAGCCCAAAGGCAGGTTGGTGAAACTGCTCTAAATGATAAAAGCTCAAGGTCACATCAGATAATTAGGCTTGTAAGCTTAAACTACTCAAATTACATGATTTTTTGAGTAAATAACTATGAGCCATAGACATGTAATATTTTTCCTTAGTCAAATATATTGATCTTCATCTCTTACACTGGTGAATACATCCTTATCCGTTGTTCCCACTGCATATTTTAATTCCGAGACATGCTTTCCATCAAGGTGCATCCATGGTTCAGTCACTTACAGTTCCCAATGTCGTTCTTTCAGTTTTTCTTACATATTCAGTATGTTCATATGACCGTCAGCACGTTGCTTCTCCAATTACTGATATTTTATTTTTTGTCTATTTTTATATATAGGAAAAATAATAGTTAGTTTAGCAAGTCATAATAGTTCTTATTCTGAAATCTACTTATACAGTGACTTGATTGTTTCTTTCAAATGTCTAGCAAATTTGACACATGAATGCCTGGTTTTCCACCTTCATTTTCAGACCATTGAGAGTAGTCTCCGAGAAGACTCAGAGTGTGTGACATCTTTTTCTGCCAGTTTGGTGAGTGCTGTTTTATCTCTCTATGAGATCTTTCTTTGGTTCATAGTTAATTGATCATTTGTTATTAAATTCGAGAAAATTACAGAATCTCGTGGATCTTGCTGGTAGTGAACGTGTTGTTCAAACAAATACGGATGGTAAAAGGTTGAAAGAAGGAAGTCATATCAATAGAAGCCTGCTGACATTGACAACTGTCATCAGAAAGCTAAGGTTTGGATATTATATGACGCACAAGCAGCAAAAATATGATGTGTGATAGCGAAGTTCAAACTCGTGCAGTAAAATCATATGCACATTTTTGGAATAACTGCAACAGTAATTAAATCTGTATTTATGCTCTTCCGTTTGACAATAGTTTTGTTACTCCACTATTTATTTATTTTGTATACAACAATGGAGTGGGGACTAGTCACCTCTTCATTAAGAGGAGAAGCCGTTCAAAACTGAGACAAAGGCTCTTGGCACCCACTGTATACTTATTCACTCGCATTAATATCTATGGTTACCTAGCCATGACAAATAATTAGCAGGCACAATACAATTCCCGTAGGAATTTTGGGACAACTTACCCTGATGGTATTCTAATTTGTTTGTTTGTTTGTTTGCAGTGACAAAAAGAAAAGTAATCACATTCCTTACCGAGACTCTAAACTCACGAGGATATTGCAGACTTCACTAGGCGGAAATGCACGAACGGCAATAATTTGCACAATGAGCCCTGCTTTGAGCCATGTAGAGCAATCAAGAAACACACTTTTTTTTGCTACAAGTGCAAAGGAAGTAACAAATACTGCCAGAGTAAACAGGGTAAGAAAAAAGACTATCCTCTCAAAGTTCATCGTGTTCCAAATGCAAAACATTTTTTTACGCAACTCATGCAAAAGTCATCATATGTTTCCACATGTATTTTTTTTAATATATTTCTAGTGGTTAATATTGGAACCCATATTTAAGCAGAACAGAGTTTATCAACTCCTCTCTCTCTTAAGATCATCGCATTAAGAATGTCATGTAATAACTTAATATATACTGTCAACAATTTTTTTTAACTTACGTAGAAGAGAAAATATAACGTTATTGATTATGAAAATCATCATCATTGCAAGACGGATGATGCATAAAATGAAATACTGATTCTCATGTACGATTAACAATGTCTTCTGCTTGTGAATGCATTCACATGTAAAACATACAACGTGTTAACCATCCCCTGGGACAGGTTCAAATTTATTTTTTAAAATCTCATATGCTGCAATATCTCATCTTTTTTTAGGGCTTGGTATATTGGTGTTTCCACCAATGTAACTGAACTTTGTCTGCAGCTTGACAGATTGTGTCTTCAGTATTATAGCAATAATAACTGAAATGTGGACTTGGATTAGTTTATTGAGAGTTGGATCTGATGGTCTTTTATCTATCTAGGTTGAAAAGAAGCAATTAGTAAAGCGTTTCCAAGATGAAGTTGCCAGGCTTGAAGCAGAGGTTCAATACCCTGAACCGTCTGACTCTTCAAGCTTAAGGTCTTTGTTGAGGGAAAAGGAAAAGAAAATACAGCAGGTACTCTGAAGCTTCTTTAAATAAGTTGAACTACTTCACCAGTCAATATTTCCATGAACGAATAATTAAAACTCATTGGTAATGTGCCTTGTCATTTTTTCGTACTTATAGCTTGCAGCATTCAGTAGATGAATCATCATATTTTTTTATGAGAACTTTTTTGTGTTTCAAGGTCACATAAAAAACTAAGTAATCTGGGAAAATGTGCATCCACACACCATCAACTCTACTTCCTTATCATGTTTCCATCAAATCTTTTAGTCTTTGGTATCAATATCAGTATTCTTTCTATTAAAATTTAATCAAATAATTAGCTAATTTGGAAGGCAAATGGTCTTTTATTTGGATAGAGCAAATTGAGAAGGCATCAGCAGAGGGTGTCCATGTAGTTAAGTAGCGGATGGTACTATATCTTCCTACATATTTGGATAACAGTTTTTCATATGCAGATGGAAAGAGAAATATATGAGCTGAAGCGTCAGAGAGACACAGTGCAATCTCATTGACAAAAGAGTTCACGACAAACAGCAAAGAGTATATTATGTGTATTCCTATGCTGCCCTTTTCCCTCTCTAACATCGTATCTTTTATCCCAAAATTGTGTTTCATTTCATGTTATGAACAGATGGCAAGTGTGTATTAACTATATTTAACTTCATTATGAGGAAATGTATTTTCTGTTTACAGACATCTGGGCTGTTTCTGCTCATTTCGCAAGACATCTGCATGCCCATCTCTATTTTGTCTTTGTCTCTTACAGCGAACACATTCTCGTGAGTAATCTTTGTTCATTTCAGGCATCAGAGCATCACGGGCCTTCTTGTCATGTGGTTAAACGTCTTTCTTTTAAAAAGAATGACTCGCTTTCCAGCAAATGTGATTCAAAAGCCAAGGTTAGGAAGAAAGTGAGAAAAATAACAACTTCCACAGATGTTCTGGTTAATGAAATCAGAAATCTGGAGACGAGGCAAAGACAACTTGGTGAAGAAGCAAATCGTGCACTAAAACTACTTAACAACGAGGTTGTTTCCCAAAAGCTTGGAAGTCAGGATACTGCTGAGTTAGCAAAGATGCTATCAGAAATAAAGGTCATGCATGCAACAAGTTGCACATCAAAGGTGCAGACAATAGATAAGGCCACCTTGAGAGAAGAGATTGCTCGATTGAACTCTCAAGAAAGTGACACTGCGGCTTTAGAAGAGAAGCTTGAAAATGTTCAGAAACTTATAGAAAAGATAGTTATGCGTCTACCGGCTGGTGAGGAGACTTCAGACTCAAAGGTTTCTGTGAAAAAGAGAAGAGCCCTCCCTTTTACCTTGAGTAATACCCACATGCCTAATATAATAAGGTCTCCTTGCTCAGTGATGTCTTCTTCTCACAAAATAATGGAACATGAAAATGAAAACAAAGCCCCTGAGAGGAATACTGTTGTTTCAAGCCAAGATGCAATCCTCAGGCAAAAGAGCATCACCCTTACTAGCGAAGAAACGTGCAGTATCTCATCAAGAGGGAATTGTTCCGCACAAAAGCAATCGAGCTCAATCAATGTGAAGAAAATGCAGAAGATGTTTAAGAAAGCAACCGAGGATAACATTCAAAGCATTAAATCTTATGTTACTGAGCTGAAAGAACGGGTAGCAAAGCTACACTACCAGAAACAGCTTCTTATTTGCCAGGTGATAATTATGCTACATTCGGTGTGATCTATCTTCAATGTTTGATAAATTCATGGTGTCTACTGTTTGATTTCCCTCTTGATAGCTAGTCAAAAATATTTAACTTTGCATCCCCTTCATGGATGCCCCCTTCATGGATGCGTTAATGTTCAAGTTGCAAGTTATTTTCTATAAAAGTTATTGATGGACGGTTCACAATATGTTCGACACTAATCTAGTAAAGACGGATCAAGTGAAAAATGGAACTTGCATCTCGTGCAGCTTTAGCCCATTAATTTTCTTAAAGACATTCACTTCTGAAATTTTTGTTTATATCTGTTTCCCTAAAAGTTTTATTAATATTTATCAGGTGTTGGAGTTTGAAGAGGCTAATGAGGCTTCAGGTGATGACACAGAGACACTAGTTAGACAAGCTTCCATTCCGTGGAACGTGATGTTTGAGGATCAGAGGAAAGAGATAATAATGTTGTGGCACGTCTGTCATGTTTCGATCATACACCGCACTCAATTTTATTGTTATTTAGAGGAGATCCTTCGGATCAGATATATATTGAAGTTGAAGTTAGACGGTTGAAATGGTTGGAACAACATCTAGATGACCTCGGTAATGCCAGCCCCGCACTCTTAGGTGATGACCCTGCTGGCTCAGTATCATCAAGGTACTTTCCAAGACTTACATCTTTCACCGAGGATATCAAAGTGTATTCATACATGAAAACTTAACCATGCTTTGGTATTCTGTGCATATCATCTCATTTGTTTCAAGTCATATGCATATTAGCTTGTGATGTTAAGATTATTTCTCTCTTTGAATGCAGCATCAAGGCTCTTAAACAAGAAAGGGAGTATCTAGCAAAGAGAGTGAGTTCAAAATTAACAGCGGAAGAAAGAGAGGTTTTGTACTTGAAATGGGAGATTCCACCGGAAGGCAGACAGAGGAGGCGACTGCAACTTCTTAATAAATTGTGGACCGATCCTCTCGATATGCAACATGTGAAGGAAAGTGCAGAAGTAGTGGCCAAGATTGTTGGATTCTGCGAATCGGGCCAACCCATTTCGAGGGAAATGTTTGAGCTCAATTTTGTCCCCCTTAGCGACAAGAAGAGGTGGATGGGGTGGAATTTGATATCAAACCTTTTGCATCTCTGAAAACATTGTGATTATTATAATGTGCTTAAATATGACTTTATTAACTTATTTTAAGCTACTTGTATCATCTTCCCTAATCCACAAACAATTAGGTTAATACAATAATTCCAATTTCTAGCACATCTATATCTATACTCCTATAAAAATATCGATTAATATGTAAGGTTTTCAATTGTGAATTAACAACTTTGCCTTTTTTCTATACTATTCTATACACACGAAAATAGTTAGGGATATAATAGATACTCCTATAAAAGTGTGGTTTTCAAAAAGAATATCATCTATAGACATAAAAGGAAAAATTGATAGTAGAGTAGTTTATTAACATTCTCACACCTTTTCATTTTCAACATTTTTTATGTTACAAGATTATTATCTTAAATTGTACATTCTAATTACTAAATGAATTAAATAATAATAATAATAGTAGTAGTAAAAATAATGAAATATTAGTAATAATAAAAATAACAAGTGTAGTATTAATATATAATAAGTAAAGATATTAATTAAGTCGTGACAATCTTAAATTATACATTCTAATTACTAAATGAATAATAATAATAATAAAATAATAACAAAAAAATTGATAAAATAATATTAGTAAAATGTATAATAAAATATATTTTTTTATCCTAATTACTAACTAGTTATAATTATTAATTAATTAAAAATAAAAGTTTAAAAAAATATGATATTACTAATGCATTTCTTACATACTATTACACTTTATTATATGTGCTATTATAATTAAAATTGTGTAATTTTAATAATTTATCTATAAGTTTCTTTAAATTATATATTCGACTTTATGAATTTATATGATTATTGTTACAGTAACTTATAATGTGTCATATGAAAAGTCGTAGAAAATAAATAATAATTATAATAAGTATGATATAGCATTTGACAAATTATAAATATTTAAAGTAATAATAATAATAAAAAGTTCAAACACCTATCATTTATTTATTATGATTTATTTCAAAAATTTACTGTGAAAAATATAACATGGAAATTTGTTAAATAAATTGTATTAGTTAAATTAATTTTGATCATTGGTTATGTAAATTTATGTTCTATCATTTTATGACTTATTTAATAAGGAACAAATATTTGTCCATATTACTAACAAAGATCCATTCTAATATAAAAATAATAATTCATTTTATAGAATTCAAAGAGCGATAAAAATACATAAGAGGCTAAAAAAAATTATCAAAGCATTAACTATTATACAAACTAATGAAATAATGTAACTTAAATTTGATTTGTTTTAATATAATTTGACAATTTTATTAGCTATCACAGTTTTCTATAACTTAGTTATAAGAAATTTTCTTTGATACAATTATCGTTATGTTTATTCTATCTATGTAAATTGTGATTTAAACTTTTGTAAAATCCATTATTTTGTTGTTTCTTAGGTTATTTTTCATAATGTGCATTTTGATAGATAAATAATTTTTTTTTATAAAAAATTGTTTCGTTCATGTTGTTTTATATGTTATGACATGTATAACATAACATTTAAAGATTGTATTTTTAACTCCAATTTTTTTTATTTTTATTATATGTAATTGGTGTCTACGTGCATCGCAATACTTCTTGCTAGTACATAAAAAAGTTTGAATCAAATGACAAAAATTTTCAATTTCTGATATATCCATATATGAATCAAATGGTAAAATCTTCCAGTTGTGAATTAAAATTTTGCACTTTTAATCTATTCAAATAAAAAATAGTTAGTGATATAAATATAATAACAATATCAACGAGGTCATAATGAAAACTTAAAATTGGTTATATAAATCTTCGTACACTAACTATAGGTTATTTTATCCCCTTAAGTAGAGGAAGAGGGATGGGCTGTGGAGCACCTCCAGGGAAAAAAAATTTATGTTTATAATATTATTTTTTTAAAAATTCACATTCCAGCATGGCCCATGGGCCTGCACCCCTAGCCCATCATAGCCCACTCCAGGGGACGTGCCAGTTACATATATCCACTACAAAATAATAAGCATTGGTAGAAAAAATAAAATACTCTTTCAGATATAACGGAAAAACAAAATAAATACTGATAAATAAAAAGTATATGAAAATATAACAAATTTAATAAAAAATTACAGCAATAAAAGCAAGATCATAAGTATAGCAAATTTATATAATGTTTCAAGTGTTATTTAAATTTATGTCTTCCAAATATTGACAATGAGATCGGTAAAATTGATTTTCAAAAATGATTCTTAATTAACTTTGAACTTTTTTTAAATTATAAGTTATAACATGTTTATTTCAAAATAAACAACTTTCACAAATACTGAGACAAAAAATCTACTGCATTTCCACAAATAAAGCTTGATTTGATCCAGTCTTCTTTAAACCGATTTCTATTATAATTTTCAATATTTTATACATGTTTTTTTAAATTATTTATAATATTTACTGAAATAAAAGAAAAACAATTATTATTAATTACGAGAGATCAGAAAATTTTGCATTGCAAAAGCAAGTAACAAAAATATTTCATATGATTTTACTTTGCTACAACTCTAAATAGATATGTTTCGAATATCCAATATTACTTATTTTTATTTGTGTAAGGTGTTCGTTCCGCCTTGAACGTCGATTGATAACCTGCAATCACAACAAGAAAACCAATCACAGTATACAATTCACAAAGAACTATATAAATCTGAAATCGAAACAAGAGTAAGGGAATTGGGCTCAGGTCGAGCAGGGTTTCCTTTCAACGTCGTCACCGGGAACCAAGATATCGAAACCAAAAGGTGGGGAGACACACACACTGCCCGTACACAGCCCGAACTCAGCCGCAGGCACTGGACGAAAAACAGCAAGGGAAACCGCACACAGGGTCACACCAAGGAAGGAGAAGGGCACACAGAGCACTACACAGCCAAGCACAGTTAGCACAACCACGGCTAACAGCAGGCAAGAGCTCAAGACGATTATCCGAAGACACCACCGGAAATAAGGACGCGAAAGTGGAAGCAAAATACACCAAGGATTTCAGACTTCTAACTTACCTCATCATGGAACAACACCATGATAAATAGCATTGAAGAAGATTCATTGAAGGAGAGCAAGTCCCAAGGAACGCGGTCAAGCAAGCCAGCCGAGAAGACGCGATGAAGAAGGATCTGAAATGGGTAAGTGAAGAGACAAACAGGAATGAGGCTTGGTAAACATAGATGTAAGGATAAATAAAAGGAGGCCAAGGCCCAATTAAGGTAGTGGGCCAAACCCAACAATTTGATATAAAACAGATAAAAAAATCCTATACACATAAAATCTATTAACATGCTTTTCTATTTGTTTAATTTTTTTTATTAGAATATACATTTATTAATTATGATTTCACGTGCAAAAGCGTGCTCCATGCTAGTTGAGAAAATATGTAGATCGATATGTCAAAATTTTACATTATATTAAATACGCATTCACCAATAATTATCTATTAAGTCAAAACTTTACATTATATGAAATACACTTCTCACAATTCATAAGTTGAGCATAACTTTAATCCAAAATGTCTTGAGAGTTAAAACGATGATATAAATGGTCTTGAGATTACTTTTGTTCATAAAACAATTTATGTGGACTATATTTGTTTAATTCAAAAAATTTGGGAATATTATTGTAAATTATAGTATTAAGTATGATATTTGTAATTTATCCTAAGATAAATGGTATGTGTTTGTTTATGATCTTTTGGAAGGTTTATTCTTAGAAAAATAATTTTATGAAACTGGTAAGGGAAATGAAGTATTTTGGGCTTATTATTAAATAATTATTGTTATTAGATTAGCCAAATCGTGTAACTTTTTATTCCATAATTGGTCTCTGATAATATATAAAGTGTTTAAATAAATAAATGAATATATATATATATATATATATATATATATATATATATATTATTATGAAAATCTATACTAAATATCAACCTCTTAGTAGTCAGTTGAAATAGACGACAAAGGTACCCTTTATTTTATTTAATGAAAATAGTTATGTAAATCTATATTCCACATATAAGTATTGTTGGGTTTTTGGACCATTACCTTATTTTCTTAATGGGTTTTTGGTCCCCCTTTTCTTATCAAATAACCGAGCCCCCCTTTCTTCACCCATTCCCTCTTCTTCTCTCCTCCACTGTCCAGAAGCTTCCCCAGCGTGTGTCTCTTCGGCTGGCTTTGACCGTGTCTATTGGGACTTGCTCCCCTCCTCTCGTCTCCCTCGGTGCTATTAATCATGGTATGTTTCCATGATTAGTTAACACTCTGATTCGAAATTCTTTGTGCATATTTCGTCCCCCTTTTTCGTCCCTGTTCCTGAGTGGTTTAGACTTGTGGCCGTGAATTTAGGGTGGTGCTGTGTGCGCCTCGAGCCTTGGTGCTGTGTGCACTGTGTGGCCGTGAGCTTAGGGTGGTGCTGTGTGCGCTGGCTGGTGTGTGTGCGCTGTGTGCGTGCACTGTGTGTGTGGCCGTGAGTGTGGTGCTGTGTGCACTGAGTGTGTGCCCGTGAGTGTGTGCTGTGTGCACTGGTGTGGCCGTGAGTGGTGCTGTGTGCACTGTGTGTGCTGAGTGTGCTTTGTGTTGTGGTGTCTGTCGTGGGTCTTAACCTTTGTGGTTATTTTCTGGTGGAGCCGTGTGTTCGGGCTGTGTGTTTTTGGGCAGTGGTTCGGGCAGTGTCTTCGGGTAGTGTCTTCGGGCAGTGGTGTGTGTCTCCACCTTTGGGATTCGATACCTTGGTTCCCCGTGACGACGTAGAAAGGAAACCCAGCTCGACCTGAGCCCTATTTCCTTACTCTTGCTTTGCATTTCAGTTATAGTTTTTTTAGTTGAAATTGTATACTGTGATTGTTTTTGTTTCTTGATTGCAGGTTATCAATCGAGATCGAAAGCGGAACGTACTCCTAACAGTGGTATCAGAGCGTTTCGTGCCTGGTGGAGTGCTCGGTGGACTTCGGGCAGCAGCAAGAGTGCTCGGGCAGACCTCGGGCAGCGGCTGGAGAGCTCGGCTGGTCTCGGGCAGTGCTTGGTAGGGCTTCGGGCAGCAGCAGTAGGCTTCGGGCAGCGGCTGGAGAGCTCGGGCAGCTACTGGAATCTCGGGCAGATTCCGGGCAGGCGCTTCGGTGCTTCGGCAGGTTGGTTTTGTCACCCAGCTTTGTCTCTGGGTAGTAAGTGATTATTCAACCCTTTAATCATTTTACTATCTTGTTTCTAGGTGTAATGTGTCCCTTACCCGTAGGAAAATCTCAATCTGAAGCCCCATGCTCGTACACCGTTGAGTGTATTGTGATCTTGTGGGTGATTGCGATTTTTCCTTCCCTTAGCTTGGTTAATTCTTTCATTGTGTTTTGTGCCTTGTGGTCCTTGCTTCTGCTGTTTGGTTGTTGAAATTGTGTGTGCCTCTCTGCTTATTTGTGATGGCTTCAATTTGTGGATATAACCTTGAACCTTTTAATGGAAAATCTGATTTTTCTATTTGGCAACAAAAGATGAAAGGAATTTTTATACAACAAAAGGTATTTAAAGCTATTGACGGTAATTGAGCTGAGAACATTACTACTGCTAAGAAACTTGAAGATGACGAATATGCTTATTCTTCTATTATCTTGAACTTGTCTGACTCTGTGCTCAGGAAGTGTGGGTAAACTATCATCTGCTAGAGAACTTTGGGAAAAATTAGAAGAAATGTTTACTGAAAAATCTTTGCCTAGTAAACTTTTCTTGTTGGAAAAATTTTTCAGATTCAAGCTAGACTTGAACAAAGACGTAGATGAGAATTTGGATGTGTTTACTAAGTTTAATTCAAGATATTAATTGAGAGGAGATAAGAACATTGACGACTATTCACCTATTGTTCTTTTAAATGCTATTCCTGAAAATTATAGTGATGTAAAATCCGCCATTAAGTACGGTAAGGATTCTATTACATTGGATACTGTAATGAACGGCTTGAAAAGCAAGGAATTAGATTTAAAAGTGAGCAACGGCGGTAAGCAAGATGCAGGTGAAGTTATGCATGTTAGAGGTAGATCTCAACATATGTATAACAACAATCATAGATCTGATTATAACCAAATCAGAATAATGATAAGAACAAAGGAAAAAGGTCTAAGTT
>CAJQUN010002893.1:0-21075 GCA_907163345.1 Haberlea rhodopensis | reverse complement strand
TGTATTTTGTTCGTATAAAATCAACGAAGGCTTTCTCGACATATTTTATAATGTCTTCAATAGCATCATCTTTCTACGTTTTTCTTTAACAAGTCATCAAATTTTGTGGTTGTTAATGTACCATATTTTTTTGACAAATTATTTGGTAATATGTTACTAATTCAGATTGATGGATTGTAGTATGGATGGAACGATTTGAAGGATTGAAATTTCTGTTTATACAAATTCATTCAAATTATTTAGCTAATTTTGAAATTCGTGTATTTCAAATCCATCGTCTTGAATTTTAAGATATTTTTCAATAATATCAATATATTTAAATTCCTAATTATTGAAATTATTGAAATATAAATTTCTAATCGAAATAAACCTTTCAATCCAAAGGTACCTAATAGCCGATACATGAGAAGTCCTTGTAGGCTGTAGCTATAAGGGACTAGACTATGTGAGATACAGTCTTTAACAATTTCTTTATTCAATCGAACATAAAAACCAAGATAGTCAACTACATTCCCAGAAGTAGGATCTTAGTTTGATTTGAAAATCGACCCAAAGAAAATACAACAATCATAAACTGAACTTACTAAGGTTGTATTTGGAGATGATTTGATTCGGAGGAAATGATTTGGAATCTAATCATTTGAAATTCATAAATTTGAAATGACATGTGCTTTATTATCATTTTAAATCTTTTCAAATACAGAAGAAAATACATTAAAATAAAGAGAATGAATTTGAATATCTAATTCAAATTTAATTTATAGGTATCATGAAAGAGGTCTTCTTCTCTAATAAAAACACACACTAGGCCTTAATTTTTCCTATACGCCCAATTTTACAAAACCACATTGGAATCTAAGCTTTAAAAGGTTTGTACGATCTAATTTTAACCGATTAAATTCCATCTTCAATTTCACCATTGCAATTATGTTTGCTCCAAGTAGATGTGCATCTACTTGGTGATATGTACTCATTAAGGTGTCAAAATATGACGACATGGATTTCTCAGATGTTATTTGCTTATTACCTTGGATATCACATTTGTGTTGTTGTCGTTTTTGAGGATTGTACCCTTGAAAGCATATACAACATAAATTTGGTATTTGTTTTGTATACACACACCAGAGATGTAATTGGTATTTGTTTGTATAAACACACCAGAGATGTGGTGTAGATGTCCTCAACAAAACACACACAAGATGTGTGGTGTAAATATCATCAATGACATCGTCCTTAAATGAAGCATCAAAGAAACATGATATCACTAGCCCTCTTCCCCCAAAAGTATGGTCGCGTGATGAGACTCGTGTTTAACAATAATAGCTAAGGACAACTCCAATACTACGCTAAAATGGCGTGAAAGTGGAGTTGCTCCAACGAAAACACCATTTTCTGTGCTAAAATGGTGCCTCCAATTTGCCTCCACCAAATTGGGCGTAGGGGAAACCCTTTTTTTATCAGGTCGATGTAGTAATAGGTGTTACAATAAATTGCGTAACTATTCTCGTATACAAGAATAAATAAAGTAGTTATTACAGAAGTTTATTGTAAACATGGCCTGAGCCTGCATGAACATATGATTCCTAAATACATACTCACAGTATTATTATTAATTAATTGTTTCTAAAAAGTATAATTTTATCTCACTTACACGTTTTCTATATAATCATTATTTTATATTTAGCCTAAACAATAATTTATTATTATATTACAACACTATATGTCATTTTTCAATATTAAATTAATGATCACAAAATATTTCAAAAATTAAATGATCCAATATATTCTAAATAACATGACATTGACTGTAAAAAAAACATCCTTTTCAAAGACAAAGCCAAGCATATACCAGGGGCATATTTTATATTTTAAAAATAATAATGTTATGTTTTGCCACCACAAAATATTATTGAAGTTTTTAATCTTTTAAATCTTGGACTAATATAATGGAACTTTTCTAAAGTGATTCTCTCTAATTGATAACCATTTTAAAATGATAAAAAGTCTCGGTCCCAAGTCGGGACCAGTGTTAAATTAAAATAAACCTCTCTATTGTAATAATTAATATTTTTCAGAAAATCTAGTGCTAAATCTCGGCCCCAATTTTCGCATAAAGTGATGTTTTCGAATAAATACATATATTTTTACATACTTCATATATTTGAAAAATATTTTAAGATACTAGTTTGTGCTAGGCTTTCTTGTTTGATAATTTTTACATCATCCTTCATCTTCTGAATAGTCTTCAAATGGTTTTTGTGATCGCCGTCTTGTTGTAACAAAATATCTCAATCGAATGTAGCATTTGAATAACGCTAGATGCCGAGATTTTAGGTATCTCATGACAATCATCATCATCCACATAAGTTGCATTTTTCATTTGATTGATTCAGAATTGTATCAACAATATCTTGTTTCGTTGGAGTATAACAGATCTCTTGTTCGGCTGGAATTTTGTTCAACTGTTTGCATATCTACTGTTCCACTTTCCCCAGAACGCCGAAAAGATTTAATTCCACAACGCTGTTTGAATCTCTCTAACCATCCGTTCGAGAAATTAAATGATTTTACATCGGGATACAATTGATTTAGGAATAACATACATTTTTCTTTGAACTCTCATTTAAGTGGTCAATATTGAGTAATTTTGCACTGCGAGGAGGAAAGAAGGTTGGATATGGTAGATTGGGTGATCGAAGACTTTTTTTACTAACACTAGGGTTGTCTTATTTGTAAGTTCTTTACGAATCTTGTCAGTTATGGTAAAATTGGGAGATTGTTTAGGAGCCATATCTTTGGAAACTGTTGTAAATTTAAAGAATGTTAGTCTAATTTATAAGTAATTTTTGGGGTGAAAGTTTCATCCTAAATAAATGTTAGTAAATCTTTTAAAAAGCCAAGAAACTATTGAAATTTTCTATGAAATAGTAAGTGTGATTATTTATTGATATTTTTGGTGACTTGAGTGTATAGAAAATAATTTTTTGGTGTATATGCATTTAGTGGCCAAAAACCCAATCTTAATCATTTCGAAGCTAAAAAAACGTAAATCCCTCTTATGTGATAACCTCTCTAAAGCGATATTTTTCTCCGGTCCAAACGATACCACTTTAGAGGGTGTCAACTATCAAGTTTCTTTATTCATTTTCAAAAAAAATTATTTCTATAAATTATTTTTGAGAAATATGGAAAAGATACCCGCATTCAACACGAATTAAAAATGAATAGATTTTCCCATTATCTAATAAATATTAGTTGACCTTTTGCATTAAACGATTATTGACTTTAATTGCAATTCACATTTTTATTTTAACTCTCTCTATAATGTGGTTTTGCCCTCATATTCGAAAATCTGCACAAAAATCTTCCATGATGAAAGCTTTTCAGAATAGTTTTCTTTTAATTCTTTTACTATATGTTGAATTTTGCCCCCTTTCAGCTATTCAGATAAAAAGTTATGACGGTAAGATTAATTATTACTTTGTAATGTATTTGTGAGGAAATTTGACTCCAACGGTCCCAAATAACTGGGGCCATACGAGGTCGGGTATTATCCTGACTCCATCGAAGTTCCTTTTGTTGAGAGTGAACTCCGTGAAGAAACGAGCTTATAAGAAGTTAATGAATTTTTTTTAGAAAATTTATATTTTATCTTTAAAATATCGTATATTCCACTAAGTATTATATAAGTTTTTCAGTGTATTTTAGGTACACACATATGTATGTGTGCATATATTTTAAATTGAGCAATGTGGGCTTTGTTTATTACAGAGTAATATTTTGTTTTATTAGACTTGTAATGGACTATTTTTGTTTCCAGAATGCTCTCTCTTCGCCAAGGAGAACGAAGCAGCCATCCGCAAACTGTCTCAGGTTATCTCCCAAATTTTTATCCTTTTTTGTAATTTTTTTCTAAAATTTTAAATATTTTAAATTTCATATATATATATATATAATCATTATAAGAAAAGGTTATAGAAATACATACAGTGACATCCTCAAATTTAAACTCAAAATGGTATTAACTAATATAATCACACCAAACATCACAGACTCAATAAATTAATGGAGGATGAAATTGATTTTTCTTAGAAAAATCGCCAATAAAATCAAAAAAAAAAATTGAATTAGGAGAGATGGACCCAAAAATTCTAAAATTTTAATTATATAATTTCTTAAAAATTCAAGTTTCACGAATGATAAATTACAATTATCTCACATGTATAATAACTTTAATACAACTTTTGATATGTAGTTTAAACAATAACGGATGTACCTCAATAAAAGATATACATTATAAATTCCTCCCTCTAATTATTTTATTGTGTATTTGTGTATAGTATTTTTTGTGGTGTTATGTTTATTGAAAATTTATAGAGAATACTGAAATAGTATAGTCTTTTACAAAAAATATAATTAATTAGAATAATAATTCAAGAAAGCTAAATTTTTATTTATTTTTAAATGAAAAATTTATAATCTAGATCTTGTATGTTTACCTTTTTGTGAATTTTATCCTCTATATTGTCAACTTCCGCTCTTAATACGCCACAATCTACTGAATCAGATATTTAGAAATAATTCAAGTAGGCTAAACTTTTATTTATTTTTAAATGAAAAATTATAATTCAGATCTTGTATGTTTATCTTTTGCGAATTTTATTATCTATATTGTCAACTTCCGCTCTTAATACGTTATATTTGTTTTTTTCTAATTTTTTTTTCTTTTCAGCATGGTGTCCATATCGTGCTGATGTATACGGTATCGCATCAACACTTTTGCTGAAAAATAGCTAAAATTATAAATTAAAGGATCAAAATTGATAAATTTATTTTAAAAAAACACGTGAATAAGACCCAATTTGGCAAGGGCCAACCTGCAAAGCAGCAAACGTACATAACCAAAATGATATTTTTTTCATTTAAAATTTATGGTGTCTGTAATAAATTGTTGGATCTTCTAAATTGAGGATGATATAGTTAATTATTTTGTAACATGATATTATAAGTGGTCATTGTAAATTACACAACAATAATTAAGCATTTAATCCTAATAAAAGGGTAGACTACATGAACAATAGAGAGAATCAAGTCGGGTCGGACACATGCGTCAGTCTTCTCCAAACACTTCTATCGGTCAACATATCTTCTGTAATCCCCTTGCACTCTAAGTCTTTGCGTATAACTTCGAGTCATGTCTTCTTCGATCGTCCTCTCGCTCTCGCTCTCGCGAACTGGCTAAAATACATGGGTCCACTCGACGCACATGTGCACTGTTGGTTGGGTCTACGTCAAACATGAATTGTCATTGTACATTCTATACCTATATCATGTCAAGTATCAAATGTTCCTTGTTTGTGAAATATTAATTGGTGTTCGGTTGCAGGATGTGGCGGAATCAAAAGTATCGCTAGGGTGGACTACAATGACCCGGGATCGAATCCACGTCACGACCACTTTAAATCTCCTCCGCCACCCAAGTAAATGAAGGGATGTTTGAAGTAAATGGAGAATTATTTAAAAATATTGTGACATAATAAATAAAATTTAGAAATATATATTTATCCTTTTATTTAATTGGCATTAATAAGAAGTAATCTCAAGCATTATATCAACTTGGTAGTCTTGTAGATTTCCATAAATGGTTTTTGTACTGTTATATTCCAGAAAAAAATAGCTAACCTTCATTTAAAATACTTTCTCATCTTAAAAAACAATCACAATTACTATTTTCTCTATATACAAAAATACAATTACTATAATTTGATTCAAATATCACTTTACAATTATTGTTTAAAAAATTATAGTTTACATATCCAACTTTCATATATTATAACATTTTGCGTCCTCTTGACTCGATTTGGTACTTTTATCATAGATTCATGTATGGTCAAACGTAGGTGTGGACAATTTTTTTATTACCTAAAAAAAATTAAAAAATTAAAGTTTTATTTTCTAAAAATTAAATTCTACCATTCAAAAATTACTTTTCCCCTTTTGACACCAAAAAAATTTTTTGGCCCCCATTTTTATGATAATATTTTGTCCTTCCTCCCAAAAATTCTGCATCCGCCCTTGGATTCATGGCGACATTCCATCATCATCTTATATCCTCAAACTTAGAACTCTTTAACTTAGTTGTTGTAAATTTTTACAATAATAGAAAATATTTCGGGTATCAAAATTTTATAGTTGTGTGCTATCTTAAATGACTCTAAGATTGAGGATGTATGACTGTGATAGAACACGACGATAAATCTTCGATAAAATGATAAACTGAGTCAACAACATTCAAAGCGTCACAATTCATCAAATTGAGTTGATACGCAAACTGTCTTTTAAACAATGATCGTAAAATAAAATTCTGACCAAACTATATGATGTATTTTGTAGTTGTAATTAATAGATGATTTTGGTGAAACCGTATTTAACCCGTTCGCTTTCGATATTATATTCCGTTGGAATCAAAACCTTCGGTTTCGAATTCGAACCTGGAGATTTTGAAATATTGGTCAACGCTATTTCACACGAATAAACGTTAAAAAATTGAATTCCATATTTTCGTCATCACATTAATTATCGCATTTTATCAAATGTTTTCTTTATTATATTCTCTACTGACGTCATAAGCGCAAATTTCTCACTGTTGTATCATAATGTTTCAAACGAACGAAAGTGGATCAAATAGACTAACTTGGTCAACAAACAAATATTGAACTCACGTATTCATGTTAGTAGTTATTCCTTCTAAAAATAGAGAGATCAAATATAAAATATTCAAGAACTTTTCAAAACTTTAAGTTTGCCTCTCAAATTATATTGACTCTTCCCTCATCCTATCGACCGTCGGCGAGGAACCAACGATATTCCATTAAAAATGGGTTATAGCAACACACTCGTTTTAGCTTGAAACTTTGTCACGATATCTTTCATTCATGTTCCTGAAAGGCCGTTCCAGCCGATCAGCGATCACAACGACGATCCATGATAGTCCTAGGATTCAAGTGTATAAAAATATAAATTTATTAGTCAAATTACGCTACATTTACCTTCTAATTAAAACTAGACCCGCAGTATTTTAATGAAACAAAAGCTATGGGCAAATAACATTGAGGGAAGTTTAAATACAATTTTCAACTTCAAGAGCCAACCAGCTGTGCATTTAGTAATACTATTAAGCTGTATATTAATCAGTCAACGCGTAGGCGTACTTTTCGGTAAAATCGTGTATGCCAATAATATTATTTGACCTTGCACGTTTCCGCCAACTTAGCATCACCCTGAAGAGTTGAAATCTCTTTCTGCTATAAATTATCCTTCATTGCTCATGAAGAACATAAAATTTACAAAGGGAAAAAAGAATAAAAACTATCTGAAAAAATCTGTAAGGAAAAATGGAGAAGAAAATATTTATTTTTGTAGTGTGCTGCTGCATTCTCAACCTTGCTTCTGCTCAGTTAAGAGTAGGGTTCTACACTTCTTCATGTCCCAAGGCCGAATCGATCATTCAACAAATCGTGAAGAAACGGTTCGGAACGGATCGTTCGATAACCGCAGCATTGCTTCGAATGCATTTTCATGATTGTTTTGTTAGAGTAAGTTGATCACAAATCCTCGTTGATACATATATATTCATATGTGTGTGTATATAGAAGGATTTTCAGGGTGCATGCATGTGTATATCTTTGTGATTTGTGTGTATCTAATCTCACATGTGTATTGAGTTGTTTATGAGTGAAAACAGTATTAATAGAATCGAATATTAGTTGTGTACTTATACTAGGGGTGGACATCCGGTACCCGAAATATCGGGTAGCATTTTTTACTACCCGAAACTTTTGGCCCTTAATATCCTACGTGTTTTCTATTCTTACATATATTTTGTGTACAAACTTTTTTTTTTCTTTTTTCCATATATTTTTCATTCGTATATATTTTACAGGGGTGTGACGCTTCAATACTGATTGACCCCACAAAATCCAAGTCCTCGGAAAAGGATGCAGTACCAAATGAAACAGTACGAGGCTATGACCTAATAGATGCAGCCAAGAAAGCCCTCGAGATCGCTTGCCCCTCCACCGTCTCATGTGCCGATATTGTCACATTAGCCACCCGAGATGCGGTGGCACTAGCGGTGGCCCCAAATATGGCATCCCGACCGGGAGACGAGACGGCCTCGTTTCCAACATGGAAGATGTCAACCTACCAGGTCCATCCTTATCAGTACCCGCGGCATTTTCATTTTTCCAGGCGAAAAAGCTTACACTTAATGACATGGTCACGCTCTTAGGCGCACACACGGTGGGTGTGTCACATTGTACATTTTTCCAAGACCGGCTTTCGAATTTCCAGGGCACCGGAAAACCCGACCCGACGATGGATCCAGGATTGGGCTGCTAGGCTTTTGAAAATGTGGGACTGCATCCAGGCCGTTGAGTAAAGATCCAACGGTTTCTTGGATCAAGGCACATCTTTTGTAGTGGATAATCAGTTCTATAATCAGACCATTTTCAAGAAAGGGATACTGGAGATTGATCAACAACTTGCAGTAGATCGGTCCACTGCACCGATTGTAAAAGGTTTTGCATCAGATAGGGGCGCATTTGGTCAGAACTTTGCGAATGCATTGATCAAGATGAGCAAAGTTGACGTTCTTGTGGGAAGTGCTGGAGAAATTCGGACAAATTGTAGGGTTTTTAATCCAAAGAAGAAAACTACTCGTCGAGCGTTTTAAAAAAAATATTTTCCTTTAGTATTGATATTTTTTCTATTTTTTTGGGCCACATAATGGTTGAGTGACTTTGGTATTGTTCGTGTTCGATTTTCAAGAATTGTTGTTTCGATGGTCTATGGAGAAATTTTTTATGTTATCAGGGGCAGTGCTTTGAGAGTATATCCACCAGGGAATATTTTGTATCAATTGTGACGATGAAATTAACCATAGACCTATTGATTTATCTTTCTTGATGAGTTGTACAATAAATATTGTGAGGGGATTCTTTTTGAATAAATATTATGGTTCGTTTTGGAAGAAAATTATTTCAGTTGAAAAGTTTCAACACTCGGGGGTAATTGTAAGTTTAAATTCGAAGTATTTGGTCACAAAAATATGAAACCCATTTGAATGTGAATTTCAATTCGAAATAAATGTAAATTTAAATTCGAACTTGAGGCTTAAGTAATCATGTATTCGTTAAAGTTACATTTGGAAGTAACGATTTCATTTCAATAATAAATTTGAAAATTTGGATTTGAAATCACTAATTAGAAATTTGAAATGCATTGGTATTGTTAAAAATACCTAAAAATTGAAGATGAAAGATTTGAAATTCATGGATTTCAAAATTAGTTATTAAACAATTTAAATGGATTTGTAATGAGGATTTGAAAGCCAAATCTATCAAATCCTTCCATCCAAATGAAACCTAAAGGAATCCGGATGATTATGAGCTGACACATACACAATAAGATGTCGGGATTTATATATAAGGGTAAATTGCTATGCTTATAATTTTTTTATATTCCCCACCGAATGTATTCCTAGGGATGGACAACATGTTCAGATTTTTGGGTTCCAACTCGAATTCTGGTACTCAAATTCAAGAATCCCAAATTCTTGAAGATGTAGATTTTAGCATTACAATTAAGTAATTTATTAAAAGATCAGGGGTCAGGGTCATTTTGATAATTCAAATCGTTAAGGGGGTAAATAAATAATACAAGAGAATTCGAGTCTAACATGCAAACCCCGACGTAGGTTATACAGCTTTCTGCCACCCGATGTAAAGATAGTTCACCAACGTCCTGTCTCTTCGCCAACAATCTACACACAAAACCACTTGTTGAAGTAAAATCAGCGCCGCCATCTGTTTTGGTAAATTTTGTATTGCTATTAGTGTTGTTGTGCACAAATCTTCAATGGAATTGGATTCCTTGTGGTTCTTGTTTTGCTGCCGCTGAAAACATGGAATTCTCAATCCAGAGCTTCCCTTTTACGTTAATCGATCAAAAGATGAATCTTTTTCTCTTTTCTTGGATGTCTTTTTGGGCAATCATTGTGTGGTGTTTTAATTTTAAAGTTAATATTTTATTCCATCTGGTTTAAGATTACTAATGAATGCTATTCTTTTACTGTTGCAGGTTCGTTGAGATTTTGCATTTTCTTTGATCTTTTTTCAATGGGGCTATTGCGGAGTGAATCAGTAATTTGCCCCATTGATCAGAAGTGTTCCCAATGGGCTAGAAAGTACATGGGTTATTGTATTTGCAGCACAAGAGATGAGTGTTCATTGGCATTGGGTTTGATTAGTGTTATGAGCTGGTGTGTAGCTGAAGTACCTCAGATTATCACCAATTACAAGAAAAAATCTGCAGATGGACTCTCTACTGCATTTCTTTTGACGTGGATAATTGGGTAATTCTTGTTTTAAGAATTAAGATTCTATGCCGCCTTTTTTTCTTGTATGAATCATATATCAGTGAAGCAATCTGTGCCATCAATCATATATGTGTAGACAGTGTAATTTTTCGATTGTATGTAGTTCATCTCTAACTATAGTTGTGTTATTTTTCAATTTAAAGGCAACTGCGCTCTAGCTATGATTAGATTGTGTTTCGAGGGATCAAAGCGGGATTTTGAATTTCCTCAACCTTTTGGAGAAATTCTGATGCAATTTGTGCAAACATTTTTTATTATAGTTTATAGAGAAAATCTGGAATTCTAGTAACTGGTTCCCTTTCTTAATCGCTTCTTTTGCAGAGATCTATTCAACCTTTTGGGCTGCATGCTAGAACCAGCAACTGTAAGTTGTTTTACGAGTAATGCTGATGCATCCCTGATTTTTTATATATTTCAGAGAAAATCTGTGCTGTCGTAGAAAATTGTCAATGCTATTCAGATGACAAGTTAGCTGCTAACATTAGTTCGGACTGCCTCTAACCGTGTCACAGTGTATGTGTTTCTTGGCTCTATTACCAATGAATTACGGGGATGAAATTCGGTTTACTTTAGAATGTTGCTCGGATATTTTTATGAGAAATCAAAGAGATTCTGAGTTATTGCAACCATACTCAAAGGGCCTTTTAAACATACATTTATGATAGGATAATAAACAAAATGAAATGCAAGATAATAGTAATTCAGAATTACTTATACACAAATAACTGTTTGTTTTATGTTTTTGTTTTTACCCGCAAAAAGCTGGTTTATTTTATTTTTTTTTATCAGGAAAATATAAATATTATTAAAAATAAAAGAGCATAATGGATACTCCGAAGTTTTACATAAAAGTTAAAATCCTAAGATTTAATCTAGTAGACAAACTATCGGCTCACGAGCCCAATCATCAACAAAAGCGTAATGTAACAATCTACAACCCCTAAACCAGCAAAAAGCTGGTTTATGTTATATGAGTGGTGAAGTTTTTGTATATGGGTCCATCTTTATTTTATCTTTGTCTATAAGCAAACATTTCATCAAAGCATTGTTCTCTAGTAACCTTTCAGTATCCTACCTAAATCTTTACTGAATTGAACTACTACTCATTTATCTTCCAGCAACGTTTTAAGTTAGGAACAAACCTTGGGCTTTTACTTCTTGAGACTGATTGCAATATATCAACCAAAGGTAATTTATTGATATTCTGATTACTATTGGTTTGAAACTCTTTTGTTGAGTTGGCTTTTTCTAATATAACGTTTCTCATTCTTGACTACACTTTTATTCACAGCTTCCAACACAATACTATATGGCCGTGGTAAGACGTCATTTTTATTTCGAGATTTAACTTTCTAACTTTTCATCAATTTTGATAAATGACATTTATAGTGGTTTGCTGCAGTTATATATGGTGACTACCTTGGCTCTTGCCACCCAAGCGGTATATTATGGACATATTTACCCACGCTTAAAATGCAACAAAAGGCAGCATGAGGTTAGAACTTATAAGACCTGTTATAGCAAACGTTTCCCATATTTATCCCTTTTGTTCAATCAAAATATAATTGTATTGAAAAATACTTGCTGTGTAATTTGTTAGCTTACTTTTCTATAATGTTCAATGATGGTGGTCCAGTATGCCAATCAAGAAACTCGAAATGGTGAGAATTGAATTTGGATTGCCAACTTAGTTTTTGTAGGATAGCCTGAATATCTGTGGTTCGCAAGCATAAGAGATAGGAATTGTGGGATACTTATACAAACATGAGAAAGATAATGATGAAAAACAATGTTATGCAGTAAGGGAAGAAATATCTTAGGATCGACTAGGCCATCGGTATAGTTACTGTTTTCGTTTGACATCAACGTTAAAATATTCTTTACAAATCATGAGTTGATTGCTGAGGAGCAATAATCATGCAAAAAGAAAGGTAGCCAAGAGTGGGGAGGAGGAAGAGATGTAAAGAACTAGGAATCACACCTTATAACAATACCATGTACTATGAGTGTTATGTAGCGGATGAACTCAATAAAATTTGCCCTTAAAATATCAGTTAAAGACTTTTTCGTATATCGATCCTCTTGTCATCAACATTATTTAAATTTGAGTACCAAAGTTATTTGGGTTGGCTACATGGATATATGTTTTGTCCATGATATTATACGATATTTTTTTGTCAATTGTTTTATAAGGCCTCACAAGAAACGGATGAAGAACGAGAAAGTGAGTACGATTATGGTGTCAATGCCGAAAAAGTCAACAATGTAGAGAAATGTAGAATTGCTCCAAGCTCACCCATTCCTCTTCCACACAGTTCACAAAATAGTTCCCATGAAGATGAATGTATCTTATGTAAGGAATTCCTCTATTGAATATTTGAAATGAATCTATTCATGGTGAATATTGAGTGTAATTTTCTTGATCTCCATGCACAAGAGTTATCTATGTGTATCAGAACTACCGTACGGTGCATAACTTATTGACTTGGTTATGTACACTTCCCATGTGATTATTATTTGTTATCATTCCTTTAAATTGAGATGAAACTAACTGGAGGCACCAGACTAGAGTAAACTTTCGTTCTTCAAACCTTACAAACTAACTGGAGGCACCAGACTAGTCAAAATGCTTGTTGAACTGGTTCTTCACATATTGCACATGTAAATAAAGAGCCAAACATGCTGTTTACACTTAATTTTTATGTCAATAACAATAGCTGTCTTTAGTGCAAACAATTGCACACGCAAGTAGTGCTAGTAATACTGAAGTAATTTTTGGGTGCATTTTGTAGTTGATTGCCTTTCTCACTGATAGTTTAATATCCCTTTTGAACATTTCATAATATAGTTTTAAAAAGGGATGCCACTGTTATTCTTGACATTCTGGTATGTTCTCAAAGTGCTCACTTGGAGTTTCGGTTCTTTCAGGTCAGCAAGATCTCTTTCAGTTAGTCATACCCCTACAGCAGGATCCTTCCCAGCTCAGAGAACTCCAACTTCAGATGTTGAACATCAAGGGTTCAAAGAGCCATTGCTCGGTGAAGTTAAGCCAATGCCATCCGTGTCTTCTCCAAAACCCAAAACCCTTCTCTGTGTGGTGAGAGCTTCTTACAGCTTCCCTTTACAAAGTCGGAACAATTAGGAGTTTGGTTTTTGACATTCTTTTACTTCAGGTTTTCTTGGTGACATTCTTCCTTGGAAGTTTCAACAAAAATTATCAGAAATCCAAAAAATGATGTGAAACTAAAGCCTCCGAGTGAAGGAATGGTGTTTCATATTGGAAGGCAGCTTTTAAAAGCAAAGGTTGAAATTACTTCCAGTGAAACGTATTCTTTTAATTTGTATGTTTTGTGATGCATCTTGTTTAGGGGTAAAAACAAATCAAAAATCTAGTAAAAAGTACTAGTAGAGCTGTCAAAATGGGCCGGCCCGCCCAACCCGCCCAGCATTTTGGCGGGCCTAGCCGCGGGTTTTGGCGGGCCAGCCCACGGGTTTGCCCTTTTCTTTTCTTTTTTTAATTTTTTTCCTTTTTAGGCTCGATCATAAAAAAAAAACTCAATATCACATTGAAGTATTCGATCTACTATATATTTTCACTTGGTATTGCTTAAAAGTTGCAACATGTATTTCATGATTGAGGAAAATATTGATTCCCTAATCAAGTTTTTTTAGTATAAGTGTTAATTTCTAGATAAAACCTGAAGTAAGTTTCAATATTCTTCTAGCATCAGTTCCAGGTTCGGCAAGTTTAATCGGAAAATTTTTTTGAAGCATTTTTTTTAAAAAAAAAAAAAAAAAATTCGGCGGGCCAGCCTGCCCCAACCTGCTGCCCGCCTTGGGTTCGGGTTTCCCCAACCCGCCTGGAGGCGGGCCGAAACGGGTTGGGCCCGTTTGGCCGGGTTGGGCAGGCCAGCCCGTTTGGGTCGGGCTGACCCGTTTTGACAGCTCTAAGTACTAGCTATTGAGCTCAAAGCCTTCAAACACATCGAATCGAGTCAAATCCTAACCATTTTTCATCGATTTTTTTAGCCAACTCCATATTTCAAAATGACATAATTTGAACTTGACCTCGAGTCAGCTCAAAAATCGAATTCGTGCCTGATTCGTTCGGATCAAACTTGGTTATTGAACTTCGTTAATTTTGAGACTTTGATTTGGCCTCGAGCTTATAAAATATTAGCTTAATTATCAAAGTTCACATGCTATTAATCTCAAAGTTGGCTTGAGAAAATATGCTAACATGTTTTAGCCCATGTTTGAGTTTGATAATTTTGAATACCAATATATTAATGTTTGAGTTGACTCGGTTTGATGAAGCCGGTGTTAACTCTAAGTTGCCTAGTTTGTAAATTCTTTCCAAAATATGTATGAAGTTCTCTCCAATTTGTCGTGTTATACAGTACAGAACTTTATCAAATCATTGTATTTCATGAAATTAGAGTTTCAACACAGGGAACAGTGGCTGCAGAGAGCAATGGAATAGGATCAATTCTTGGGTGGGGAATGGCAGTTACTTACCTTGGTGGACGTCTTCCTCAAATCTGCCTAAATGTAAGCATATCTTATGGAATTCTCATGAAATCATGATTTCATCCATCCATGGAATTTCAGTGCAAAACACAAGTTAAAAGTAGACAGGATCTTGGTTTCCGCCGTCTTCTGAATATCGGAACCAGATCAATGGTTCAGTTTTGATTCCTTAAAAAATAAGAAATCATCTTAAGTTCTAAGATAACGACTATAGCTAGACAACTTAACTACATAAATAAAATATTCAAGGTATTTGGTATAATAATTATTGAATAAATAAGTCTAACCGGTAGATGTACAGTTATTTTTTTTTACCTCTAATAGTTAAATAAATTATAAAATCGGTTCGAATTATGACCAACTCGAAATCAAAACTGAATGTATTAACCATCTATTGAAATCAAAAACCATATTCATGTATAGTGAGAAGAGATATTTTGGAAGAATTGATATGTTTCCTAATCAAAGAATAGTAACTAGATGCTTTGGTAACTTACATGCTACCCTTTGTATTTGCCCAATGGGTGGCGTCAATGGCCAGGATTTTAGCCACATGATCAGATCATGTGGCCAGAACTAGCAAAGGGTGGCTGTCAACCCATGTGGCCAGAGTCCGGGTCATCGATGCCACCCTTTGGAATAAAAACCCGAAGGGTGGCATTAAATTTTCAATATGCTTGCGTGGATGTTGTATTTAACTAACATCGAATCTTATCTTATTATGACCTTATATATTAATGGTGGAAGGAATGGAAAGTTCTAACATAGTGTCTTTGTTCATATGTGCAGATCAGAAGGGGAAGTGCCGAGGTTAGTATTATTTTCATTTATATGCACGAGTACCACCATAACATCAGTCCTGTTTGGGAGCCTAGAAACAGCTCATTAACACAAACAGACTCAGATCCACTACAAATTATTTTTAGTTACTTTAAAAATGAGAGAAGTATAAAATAAAATACCAACCATAAAAAAATGTTTTCAAGTATTCTGTATAAACCATAATAACAATAATAACTTTGACACGGCCCATTGGCCAAGTGGCACCAGCTCCTATAAAGAGCTCAGGTTCGAGATCCCAATCCACCACCCCCATACCATGTACCAAAATGTACTCAAAACATAATAATTGCAATAACTTTGACTCTGCCCCTTGTTAATTTTTTTTCAAATTACAAAAACTTGGAATAAGTACAAACGAGAAAACATTTGAATGCTAAAATTATGTTTTTTTTTTGTTGTTTCTTTCTTACAACGTTCTAATGTGCAGGGGCTTAACCCACTTATGTTCGTTTTTGCTCTAATTGGCAATGCTACATATGTGGCAAGGTGAGCTACTACAGCATCATACTTATACTCAAATGCAATTTTTGTGAGCTATAAAAGGGATCCATTTGAGGTCAACCGAACAAATTTTGAATTTTTATTTAGTGATCGAGTTCTTATTTTGTGTATTGTTCTTTCTTTTCTTTTTTACAGCATTCTTGTTAAAAGCTTGGAATGGCTGAAAATAAGACCAAATCTGCCATGGCTGGTGGATGCCGGAGGATGCATGCTTCTTGATACTCTTGTATCCTTTATATTACACCACGTACTCGTTACGATTAACCTTTGTGCCCCGGTTTTTCCTTAATATATACTACAGATACTTATCCAGTTCACATACTTTCGCTATCGGTCCACGATTGCTGATGACAAGTATAGAGATTGAATTGCTCTTACATGATGAATAAACAAGCATGGATCCTAGGTACTAGTCATTTGTTTACATTTTTGGCATCCCAGCTCATGCCTTCATGCTATGTTTCACTCTGAATTTTATCGGGCAGACTGCAAGCACTATTTTTTTAACAGAATATTTAGGAAACTTTGATTGGGAAATTCAAATTTTCATGTACCCTTATGAGTCGAATTTTGTTTGAGACAACTTCATGTAATACGATTTTTGGGTATTGGCCCATAAATTTCTTTTTAGAATTTCATGAGGCTTTTCTAAAAAATTCCTAAAATCGAGTCATATAAGGCTTGCCTTTAGATGTTAAGGTGACAAATTATACTTAGTAAAAAACTGATAGATACTTTGGTTCGTCCCACAAAAAATAACATCTCATTTTTTACTATATGGAGATAAATGAGGATTGTTTGATGCCGACGTGCGCCCCTTTTTTGTAGTAAAAAAAGTGTCGGATACGTGTCACTTGATACTGCCCTATATATAGACACACGTTAATGATTGATGGCTCACGATATATATGCGTATTAAATTTAATTGATATAAAATGTGATTTTACATATAGTAAATTTTAAAAAGTTTGATTATGTTGTAGTAATTTTCAGCCTATCTATATTAACTAAATTTTCTAAGTTAGATTACTTTCTCGATAGATTAAATAATTGAATATGATTCGATTGGATCTAAACTTTGAAAAATTAATAATTATTCTATAAATTGATCACAAAAAAGTTGTGATCGGTAGTACTTTTGGCTATTTTGGAAATATATGTTTTGGGAGATTATTTTAGGAAATGTAAAGTTTGACTTTCATTTTGCATATAAGATATTTTGATATTGTTGTAAATAAATAAATAAATATATATATATATATATCTCATATTTATAATTTATAGATATTCAATATAACATTAATCATACAGAAATTTTAAATGATTTGCAGATAACTTATTTTTCTCCTAATTCAAGAAAATTGCCGATCAAACTGATACCTGCCACCATCGAAAACGTCATCCAAATGTTTATCATGCAGCAAAAGCAAGAGCCAACCGCGCCGCGTTAGACCCTCCCTTCGGCGGCCGAGGGTCCCGCGGCGGGCCAATCCCCGGGCAATGACAACATTCGCTGGCCTTTTGCCACACGTTTAACTGGCTGCGCCACTCTCACCGCTTCTCTTCACGGCACCCATAAGCAGCAGCCCGTTTCCCTTCCTCCACTCGCCGTGACCACCCTCCTCCTCCTGTTTCTGCAGCCGTCCCAAGAAATCGGCTTTGCAGATTTCGGAGGCTGAGGCTGAGTATTGGCTGTGAGACTTGCCTTGTCCAGGCTCTCCGCCGTGGCTATACTCCAGTCAATGCTAACTTCACTAGGTGGATATTTACACTCAGTGGCACCGCAAGGCTCGTCCAGGCTCTTCATGTCAAATTGAACATTGCTGCTCACATTAATGCCGTGTGCGGATATAGCAAACCTATTTGCACTAATTGTAGGATGTTCCTCCACTGAGTAATCCCTTCTGCAGTATATTGAATTACACGAAGTTGGATCTGATATGCTATCGATCTCGAATAAGTCCGAGCTCGCATCGCTCCCGATATCTTCGTCTATGTTTGTTACACCAACAATCGGACTACTCCCTGGATCGAAACGGGCTCGATTACCGATTAGATTTTTTGGTCCCAAGACGGATGATAGATCAAGAATTGCACGAAAAACATCCAAAGACTTGCGGGGTGGATCTTCAACAGGATTTGTATTTGATTTTCTTCCGATATTCTTGAATATACGCGTATGATTCTCATTCTCCCGGTTAGAAGGGTTTACAATAGGGAACGAAAAACGCCCGAAGTCGTCTATAAAAGCCCTCCCTTTCGCTGATATACGCTGTCTGAGTGTTCTTGTGTGGACTCAAGATTGTTTTCTTGCGAGAGCTTTTTCTGTTGGTGAATTTTTACAAAGTCTGTAGGCAAATAATTGTCTTTAACATCGACTTTCTTACCATTTTCGATCAAATCCGGCACCATATTTTCGGGCTCCAGTTTAACTTCTTAACCTGGACAGCTTTTTTGCCAATGCAGCAGTTACTATTCATATCCAAACACCATTTCTTGGCAGCAAAGCTCCTTTTCTTGCGATCATTTGAAGGGAAACTCTTCAAAGAAACTCCAGTAGGATTCACCATTAATAACCCAGTTCGACTATTCCAACTCGCTTCCGATGTTGAAGCTGTAGGCGTAGATTTGAAAGATCTTGTCCGTGGTAAATCCCTGCAATATCCATCAACAGAAGGAACTGGTGACGGTTTTTCATCAATAGCAGCCAAATCGTGAGACTTCTCTTGTTTCTGCTGCTGTTTTTCGACCTCTTTCAGATCGTTGTTTTCGCTGAAATACATCCGTGCATCAAATATGCTTAGTTCGGTGTCATGGACGGAGAATCCGCTCTCATCTTGTGAATTTTTTGCAATATCTCCGGGTTTCATGATGTACGAGGTCAAAGATATATCTTTGTAGGCAGAATCATTTGCTCAGGGGAAGTGCATCGAAGGGGAGGAGTTTCCCTAACAGTAAACATTGGCAATTAAGTACTAAAGTTTTTGGTAAACTTGATATTAACTCAAAACACCTCTGGCTGGCTTTGAAGATACCATAGATAGCCTCTGGCTTATCTTCTACATATAGTTCTATATATATAGATGGACTCAAAACATGCATTGTAAGTCTAAAAATATCATAAAAATAGTAATTGCCTTTTAGGTATTTAATTTGATTATTTCAAAAAATAAAAAATTTATATCCAAAAGTTAGAAATATGAAAAACTTTACTTTAATAAAATCAAAATTTTCTAATTAAATGATCATTGTGGAATTGTCTATTATTCATACTGATAATAGCTAAAATTTACACATTTAAATATTAACTGTTGAAGTGAGGAAAGAAAGAAAAATACTATATTACTTATTAAACTATCGTTTCATCTTTTTCTTGGAAATTTTGATGCTATATCCCTTAGGAAAAATGCAATGGGTAGATCCACCGTTAGTATGAAATATTTCACATCAATTGATAAAGGCACCAATGACAAAATCAAACTAACCCTGTTTCTCGGTTTGCGTTTTGATTTAGAGTAGTGATTTTACATATTTTGTGAAATAAGAAGGAAAAAAAATTATACACTCTTCCCATATGTTGTACGTGTGAGTAATTTGTAAATATTTCTTTAAATGATTTTAAAATATTTATCCCTTTTTAGTGATTATGAGCTTAGTTTTAAATTGAGAATGAGGTTTCTATTTTTTTTTAATGGCTCTGTTGAGGGAAATTAGGTATATAGCCCTAGTGTATGTTTTGTCAAATAGGCGGGGAAAATATCATAAATAAAAAAGATTATTTGACCAATATTATATTTCAAACTATCTCGTTTATCATATGTTTGTCTTTACCAGTTATATAAGTGTTGATACTTACAACTCTTTGGTCTACCACTTCTCTTCCAAACGATGGTACACTCTATACCAAAATGATGGTATATTCTATTAAACCCTATTTCACAACAACTTGGGACATTTTCAATTGTATTTTATTATTATTTTTTTGTTAAAGACACAAAATTTATTAAAAAGAGACACAATCGGTGCTCAAACCCCTTACAAATTTAGTACACGAAAGATAATCAGAAAAATTTTAAACTCTCGGCAACACACAAATTACGATTTATTAGTAATACATTTTTAGGCCGTTTCTACCCTATGTCTCCATTATACATTTCGCTTTGATGGTCGGTAGATGCAATGCATAACCGAGTGATTGTGCAATCAATTAAACATGTTAGCAATACAAAAAAAATAGTTTTGTCGTACGAAACAAATATATTATCGTTCCGATAATCCAACACAAAAATATGTTAAAAGGAATAAAAAAATTTGGAGTGCAATAATAGATCTGCTTGCTGATAAGCGAAACAAAAGCGTGGTGTTTGAGCTGATGTGTGGGTTAAAAAAATTGAGTTGCACTGTTACCACTAGTTTTAGCTTTAGATAAAAGCGACAAACGTTTGATCCGGAAAAAAACACCTCATATGTTTTGATACTAAATATAGTTCATATAGTAACATTAAAACAAGAAAACAGACAAGAGTTGGGCACATGTTGCACAAATTATGTTCAGACGATGTATCATCTATCTTGAAACTTTTAATGTTTATTTATAGGATATAGTTGTGGTTGTGAGTTTAATAGGTGTGTAGCAACTTCCTTCAAGTCCTTTAACCAACAAGCAATTGCAAATGCATACAAACCAACAACCAGCAAGTTATAGAATACCCTCTAATTTAATAATGTTATGTTAACGTTCTATTTAAAATATATATATATAT
>CAJQUN010002892.1:0-21076 GCA_907163345.1 Haberlea rhodopensis | reverse complement strand
ATCAAGACTCGTACTTCATATTATTTGCCCTCTCTTGATGGCATTAACAAAGCCCCAACTCGAGACACTGTTCTTATTGTGTTTTAATATATGTTTGTTGATATAGGTGATAACATGTGACTGTGGAATTTATTTGTCATTTTTAAATTTATATTCATTATGCTAAATTTATAATATCATTCTCATATTTTTATATTGTTACGTGTTTTTAATATCCGAGTATATAATGATATTGAATTTTTTTACAATTTATAATAGCTAGTTTAGAATTTATAAATCATGTTTAAAAATAATCAAAAATTTCATTTGGAAAAAAATTAAAGTTTAAAATCGATCATTCAAATCGAAATTATAGGTTCGATTTCCGGTTTTTAGTGGTTTGTTATTTAGTAAATCCGATAGAGTTGGTTTGGCTCGAATTCTCAAATTGGCCCTGGTATCTACTTTGTCACCCTTTTTCCAAAAAACCCGATGAATCTGGTAAAGCCAAGGAAATTTAATTAAAGAAATGGAAGAAAAGATGGATATGAATGGTTCGACCCATTTAGACTTTAATCAAATGCCATACATCTCTCTTGACATTGCGAGATAATTAAAAGAATGGAATTGTAGAGGTCTCCACTTGAGTTGCCCAAAAGTAGTTCATCAAATATCGCATTTTTAAATACATAAATTTCAAATGATTATTTCAAATTCTTTTATTTAAATCAAATCCATCCATTCAAATACAGTGTAAGTTCAAAGAGAATAGTTGCCGACAAACGATATCTTTAACGTGGTTCCAAACCAAAATTAAGTAAAAAAAGCACCTCAATTTCGAAATTTTAGATAACTTTTGGAAGTTTTGTTAGGATTGTTTTAACTGTATTTCGAGAAGATATGTATCAATTTTGTAAAAGGAAAATATGTAACCAATTTTAATGATTTTATATTTGGGCCACTAAATGAAAAAAAACAAAAAATTAGAGGACTGGGTCCACGTGTTTTAAAGAAAGGAGAAATGGAAAGTTATAAAGTTCTTTTTCCAAGTCCTTGGATCTTCAATCACATGGGATTGGGATAAGAGAAAATCATTAAATTTTTAGTCTAGTTTTTTTAAACATTTTGTTGGACTTTTACAAGCATTTAAATTTACTTTAGGTAGGTATGTTCAGGATATATTATCACAGTATGATTCTGAAACCACGTGATTTTTAAAATCGGGGAACGGAACAAGCAAAATTTTAAAATTTCAAGGACTAAATCGGGACGTAAACAAAATGAGGAATTTAACCGGGAATAGATCCAAACTATAGAGAATTTTTAATGTATTATCATCTTTATTTCTTCTAGTTAAGAGCATCATTAAAGTCGAGCTGAATTTTGTTATATATGACCCAACTTTTATTAACATATATTTATTATAGAAGGCGGTGTGTATAACTTTGTAGAGAAGACAAAAGTCGGATGTAAGAGAAGAAGATTGGCACTTAAGTGCAATATATCACGATCAATGACTTCATTGGAATACTCAAAGGAATGGTGTGGTGTTTGTCGGGTAAGGCGACATCATCTGTTATGAATGATGTTTAATAACCATTCGAGAATCTTTAATAATACTTGTCATTGTTAAGAATTATATTTTAAAGATATGCAAATTATATAAAAACAATTTGGTTTAAACGTTTTATCGAACACTTGGAATGCTTCAACCATGCAGTAAAGTAAATGTACAGATTTGCTTTTGAAAGTTCGAATATGGTGTATTCTTTCTATTTTTCTCATTCTTCCACTGATGGAAGGATTTCACTATAAGACTTTGATTAATATAACTCTTTGTACAAACTCATCGTGGGTCACATTTACACCTTAGATGCATAGCAACTCATCCGATATGTGGACAACTTGTCTCACATTTACAAGCACTCTTTTTACAAACTCAACCCACTATTACAATGTGTAAAATATATTGGAGTGACACAAATGATCTCCTAACAGATCTGATACAACAGGTACGCGCGGTGCCTAAAGTTTGGGGTTTGCTCTTATTTCAACCAGATTACTCTTTGAAGCTCCCCGCTTTGAATCTTGATTCTAACTTGAATCACCTTCTTTGATATTCAAGGAGTTGTATTTATAGGTCCAATGGTTTTTCCCTTCTTTTTGAGAGGTTTTCCACGTAAGAAATTGTGGTGTCTTCCATTTATTTTCTACAACACACATAACACACATACTCTGCCGAACACAAAAAATAACGGATGACATCACCATGTATTCTTAAAAATAATGGAGGGCAAATTATATTTATAGTGCATATTAAATAAAAAAAACAACATAAAATCTGTATATAAAATCAAAGATATTTTAAGTTTTGTATTCTTAAAATTTACCCCATTTGCAAGGGGTCTCAGGTCTGATTTTTAACAACACGAGAGTTTAAAGAGGGGAGGCATTTACATATGCCTTAAACCAAAACAAAAATCAAACTAAATTGATTTTATAATATATTTATTATACAATAAACTCTGTTAAAAAATTTAACTTAGAATTGATTTTATTTCTTTTTAAATTTTATTTATTTATTTTTATTATTTTTAATTGATGTTTGTTGATATAGGTGATAGCATTTGATTGTGGAGTTTTTATTTTAATTTTTAAGTAAATCATTATGAGATTTTATATTCTTTATGCTAAATTTATAATATCGTTCTCCTATTTTATATTGTTAAGTGCTTTTAATATCTATGTATAAAATGTTATTTAATTATTTTTATTTATAATAACTAGTTTAGATTTTAAAATAATTAAATATTTCATTTGAAAAAAAATAAAGTTTAAAATCGATCATCTAAATCGGAGTTCACGCTCTGCTTGTTACAGTAAGTGTAGCAATTGAATCAGTTCTGGGCTTGATTTCTTGTTTTTAATCTGATTCATCCTATAATAAGCAAAAATCTAGGCTTGGTTTCTTGTTTTTAATGATCTGGTTCGCTATTTAGTAAATCCTATAAACTTGGTTGGTTCGAATTTTTATCAAAAAACCAAATTAATTCACACTTGATCACCCTTATCCACAACAAAAAAAAAATAGTTGGATGGAGGTTCCAATATAGGCATTGGGAGCTGATATATTCTCCAGAAAGTCGAGCAAGGATGACCATTCTTGAAAAATTAATAGTATTCCTTCTCAAATTGGCCCTCAGTGTAAGTTAAAATTGGCCACAGGTGCGACAACATGAGATATAAATATCGAAAATGAAGAATAAAATAGACGCCACAATTTACGTGGAAAACACCCCTAAAAATTACTAGGTAAAAATCACGAGCAAGATGAAAAAATTGCACTATAATATTTTCGTAAAACTGCTTACATCTCATTTTCCATAACATAAAATTGCTTCAATTGAATTTTTCAATCTCAATTTCGAAATTGTACACAGCACTTGTAAGTTTTGTTAGGACTGCTTTAACTGTATTTCGAGAAGATATGTGTCGGTATTTAAAAGGAAAACATGTAACCAATGAGTGATTTTATGGACCACTAAATGCTAAAAAAAAGTAGGTCCATGTGAATCAAAGAAAAGGGCAATGTAAAATTAGATCTTCAAAAGTCGATTTCGGTTGAGTTAAAGCTATTAATAGTGAATTATTCCAATAGATTACTTCCTTTATTTGAACGAGGCATATAAAATAATTATTAAAATGTATTGTATATTTTTTTATTTGAGCATTTTGTTGGACTTTTACAAGCATTTAAATTTATTGTAAGAATGCATTAATATATTATCTCGATATGATTATAAAAAAACGCGATTTTTACGTGATTCTTTATAATTAGTAGAGATTATAGATGAAATATTATGTTTTAAAATATAATTTCTGGTCATCAATATATTATGGAGTTCTTTGTACGAAATAAATAAAAATAGATTACAAACGCCAAGTTTAGTCAACAAAGAACAGCAGTGTTGTGGAGTGCACATGTTTTCCGTATCTCTCTTCATGTGATAACTAACTCTCTTCATATTTCTGTTATATTGGCTCTTTTACATGACGTTTGAATGTACGTGTTTTAATGTTAAAAAAGAAGAATGTACGCGTTTGAATAATTAGTCTTTCTTGGATTCAGTGTTGTCGGCTGATGTATGTTTTGTGGGTAAGGCTGGATCAACTATCTTGGGCGATAAAAACAAATTTTCGGGATTCAATATAAATGATCTTTAATAACCATTCGAAATATAAAAAAAAAGGATCTTTAGTGACAATTTAATAACAAGAATTATAAGCCACCTTTCCCCCTATAAATAAAGCCTTTTTCGAGTAACAAATGAGGAACATATATCAAAGCTATATCGATAATGGCTTCAAATCCGCCACGGTCCTCTCAGGAATTTAGCCGCAAGCCACACACAGATTCACTTTTGAGCACCATTATTTCAGCTACTAATGCTAACCCGACTCCTAAAAAAACAACAACGGAGGCGCTGCCGCTGGTTTGATGGGAAATAATCAAGCCACGGTAATTGGCGAGCGGCAGTCTGCCGGAGGTGCAACAAACAATAACAGAGGCGCTGGCGCTAGTATGTTTGGAAATAATCAAGCCACGGCAAGCTCAACCTCGACTCGCGAGCGGCACTCTGCCGGAGGTGCAGCAGACTACCTTCGCTGAACTCATTGCTTGTAACTAATTAATTACATGGCCCGTCTATTTTGCCATGAGTTAGGATAAATAAACTGTAATATGTGTCACGTTTCTATTCCGTGTTTCGATTCTGTTTTGGTTATAATATAAAATATGATGAGTTGATTTTGTTCTGGTTTGATTCAAACATTCGGATCTAGTTTGGGAAAATCAGTCAAGCGAAGCCATACTAGAATAACCGCTGAGTTGAAGTCTTAACCCTTGATTCAATCTCGAAACTAATTTATTTCTCGAATGTTAAGCATTTAATTAGGTGAAAATTATGGAAAGAACAATAGCTTAGAATGGACATAGTTTAATCATATGACAAGAACCTTAATCGCACTGAAATTTGCATGTTTTTTGTTCGAAACCGGAGAATAATGTTCGTTTTTGGGTTGTAACAAATATTGTTACAGTTTCGGACGAGTACAGTTAGAGTTCCATTTGATGTTAACCTTATATCTCAGTTCAGATCTAATATTAAAACCAAAAAAATTCCCTCTCTAGACAAAATCCTCTGCAACCCTAATATTTTGTAGCAGCCGCCACCCCCCATCCCCGCTGGCCGTCCGCTCTCTCTTCACGACGGCATTAATCCCCTCCAAGGCGATGCCGCCGTCCCATACCCCCAAACCGCGCGATTCCGTCATGTTCTCCCATCTCTTCGGATGGTTCTTCTTCATCCCCTCAACAGATTCCTCATCGATTATCAATACCTACGCGGCGCAGTTCAAACCGCTGCAAAACAATATTGTCTCGGTTCCTTCATCGGAAACTCTCTTTCCCATCGGAACGATTTTGAATCTAAACTGGGTATTGGAACAATTTAAACGACCAGTTAATTATAATTCAGCAATTATAGGTTACGTGTACAGATTTAGAAATTTTCGAGAAATCGACAAGATTCAACAATTGAATATGTCCATAGTCGAATGACTAATTTAACCCCGAGCCATGCATCTCATGCACCTAATCTTTCGTCAATAAAATGCCTTTGATCGCCAACGCCAAATGTATAATATATACACACAGAAAAAAATTATTAATCTCTCTCAAAATATATATTAGAATTAGAACAATATAATAAGAGGGGAATGATGTGAACAATATTATGAGTCTTGTTTGCATAAAGTGATGAACAGTGGTTTTTGGCTTTTTTTTTGTTTTTTTATTCTTGCTTTCTCGTTGTTTAACGAGGTGTTCTTCTACATTTACAATCGGATCGTTCTTCATCTGCCGAAATAAGTGTCTAAACTTTACTATTCATTACTATTGTAATGAATAGTAAAGTACTATTTATTATTTCTTCTTTTTTTTTTTGTTTTCCAAATTTTTTTTTAATAAAATTCTTTTTTTTTTAAATATTGTTGATGCTTGTGTTTGGCCTGAACCGATTAGGAAAAAATATATCTGAATTGATTTATGCACGCAACTTCAAATGTTATTTTTTTAGTTTATATAGTAAGATGAACATCATTTTTTTAAAAAAGATAGAGGAGGCATTTGGTTATTTTTTTTCCCATTCAATTACCATAGCATAGTCGTTTTTTTAAAAAAAAATTTAAAATCGGTCATTTGAATTGTTATATTTTTCGATCAAATCAGGAAAAAAGTTATTTTTTTCTCATTCAATTACCATAGCATAGTCGTTTTTTAAAAAAAATTTGTTCAAATCGGACATTTGAATTGTTATATTTTTCGATCAAATCAGGAAAAATTGACCAACATGCTGGTACCTGGCACCGCACGTTGTGCGGTGCCCAAAAAAAAACTAGTATATATATATGCATATATATATATATATATATATATATATATATATATATTTGCTACCATATTTAAAAATTCCACATTCTTGCCCCATACATAAAAAAAACCTACAATTTTACCCCGTCACTCCGAAGTTTAGATCCGCCCCTGCTTAGTGAGCAGTTTTTCAACAAGTTCAACGACTACGGTTATCACTAGTACAAATAATATGGAGGCGCTGCACCTCGTGCGTGGGGAGCTAATGAGGCCAATAATGCGAGAACACAAAATACTTCAGTTTTTACCACCTATTTATTTTACCACCACTTTTATTTTTACAAAACAAAAAAAAAAATCTTATTAAATAGTGTTCTTATTACAAAAACAACAAAGAGAGGAAATGGTCAAATAATACAATAGAGATTACTACTTCAAGAAAAAATAATTACTTGTGCCTACATATATATTTATTTAAGTTTATTTTTTAAAACATCATTGTATTCCAAGTAACATGCTCACGAATATAAAAAAAAAAAACGTATGATGCGAGCGCACTGCATATTCTAAGGTTAATACAACTGATTTAATATTTTCGTTGCCAGAATCTCCAAGGTATTTGATAGGAAAGTGTATTCGAAATCACTCTAAGAATCGGGGGATTGGGAAGATAGCATTTGAGAAAGAAAACTATTTCATTGCTATTTGGTTTAATGAATACATTGGTTATTTATGTAGTTATTTACATCAACACTTATTTATCAACTAACTACAACATCAACACTTATTTATCTCTTATGATCGTATCATTACCGTCCGCACAACAAACACCTTGTCCTCAAGGGTGTGTAGCATTAGATAAGTGCGCCGAGGTTGGTAAGAGCTAGCAAAAATTTCTTCCAACGACATCCCGATCTACTAAACCAATGTTTGAGTGTGACTTTTATGTTCCAGCAATTAAGAATGACATGAAAATTGAGCATCAGATGACTATCACGAACCCTTACACGATGTGCAGCATTTGGTGCCCTGCCACTCGATGCGTCCTCTTCGAAGACGAGGAATTTCACAGGTGCTTTAGGCTTTTGGCCTTGCAGGAAAAGAACATCATCTGCCCTTGTTTCAACTATCATGATAGTTACCCACAATTCATCAAGTGGCAGCATTTCCCCTTGAACCAGTCACTGCATAACATCAACACAGCCTCGTCTGATGTGTCTACTGTCCATGATGCAGAGATCATGAACAAGAAATCAAAACTGATAATTCTTGCAGAAATTTGAGCACCAACCGAAAGATGCAAAAATTGTCATCTAAATTGTAGCACAAATTTCATGTACAGAGTGCAGACTTTACATCAATTGGTACCAAACAAAGCACAATTGATTCAAAAAATTGATCTCTCAATTTTCGCCTCTGCTACTCGAACGAAATCAAAGAATTAAATTAGGAACTATCGAGAATCCAAAATTGTTGGTGAAATGTGCAGATAGCTTCTACTAACAACTTGAAACTGTCGAGAACCAAATAATGATAGGGGTGGATTCGAGATGTAAGAATTTGGGGATCGAGAAGAGAGCATTTGAGAAAAAAAAAAACCATTTCATTGATATTTGGTTTAATGAATACATGTACATATAGCTATTTATACCCTTGTACTGGTAAACAATTGGTGGCTCCATTTCACAATAGAAAATGGCTGCAACACGTTTTAGTTTGGTCAAAAGCATCTTGGTAACCTATTACCTATACCTTGGTTTTGCACCTATATAAACCCATCTATTCATTCCTCACAAACTCATCCATCATCAGTTTAGCTTTAGAAAATATGATATGTGATCTTTGAGTGAATCCGTGAATATTTCTGTAATTCTCGTGAATATATCAATAAAATCTGTTTTTGTTCCCGTGGACGTAGGTGATTGTCGAACCACATAAATATTTGGGTGTGTGTGATGTTTACACTTTATTTTCGGGTGTTCAGGCACAACAATCGGTATCAGAGTCACGTCTTCGTGAAAATGCCCGAAATAAAAAAAAATGTACGAAATTGAATTCTGATCATACCACTAGAATCGTCTCATCGTAGGGAGTCAGAAACACCTGCCGTTGAAATTTTTTGAGTTCCGAATCAACGGGAAATTGCGACCAAAGACAGTGGCAATCTGTAGTTTTTCAGCAAAGTTTTAGAAACACTCTGGAGACGAAGATAATGTTTACTGCTACTATTCCACAATGTTTACGGCTACTATTCGACACTGCTTACGGCTACTATTCGGCAATGTTTACGGACCGAGAACTGTTCATCCGACTCGGATTGGTCCTAACCAAAATTGCTCGGTTCGATCAATTTTTTGTCTGTGTCGGATAATCCAAGACTAGTTCCCTACTATGTTGACCATCCGGACGCAACGGTAGCATCCGTTTCTACTAAAAAGCTACCGAAAAATTTGAAAAATGGATATCAAATGCAAAGTTCGAGATGGAGAAATTTGACAGCACCAACAACTTTGTCATGTGATACTATGAAGTACAAATATATCAAGGATATGTCACTTGATGAGTGGAACTATGTCAGCCGGCCCTGTGTTGTTCATGTTCTCAAAATAACTGAAACCATCAAATTCCCAAAAAACCAGTTAATCATCTCATTGATTAACTAAATCTATTTCTTCCATGCCAGTTTCATAACAAATATGATTAAATCATTAAACAAATGACTATAGATATCACATATATCAAATCAATGATTCCATATTTCTTTTCATCGCTCGCTCCACAATAGCGGCATTTTAACCCCACGCGCGCTCAACAGCAGGAGCGTCATAACCGATGTTCGTTCAACAGCGACAACATCCCAATCATTGCTCGCTCAAAAGTGGCACCTTAAATTACCAATGTATATCCATTTATTGCAAATACCATATACCATACATTTCACAGTTGCAATAATATAAAAGACTGTGCCCGTATGTTATACGTACCTTATAATTCAGTAGTTCGAATCCAACCTTGCCTTGGTCCCGTGACCGATGATGAATATGTGCTAAACACAATTAATAATTCACAATTAATTACAAGCATGCAACCACGTGCCCAAGCACGTTTACAAACCCCAAATATATCATCACTTAATGACGATTAACCATTTAAAAGACCCTGGGTGAAGCATGCATCGATTCCATAACATCAATCCAAAATATGCCATGAAACAGGGCCTCTCGATCGATCGGACATAAGCCCTCGATCGATCGAGAGCCACAGCAAAGATTGGCACCAAAAATCCTTCGTGTGCGATCGATCTGCGAGAATGACCGATCGATCGCCACCGCCCACGATCGATCGGTAGTCTCGCTCGATCGATCGCCAACACTATTCATCGTCTTCTATTTTCGGAATTACGCACGATCGATCGGGCCTTATTGCCGATCGATTGGCGAGCACTGTAAAGGCCCAAAAATTGCGTTTTATGGTTTAAACCCCCAAATAAACAAACCAACACCTAATATACCATTAATCCTGAACACAAACTCCATAAAGCTTCCTAAAACATACCAACCCAAAAATCTTTAAAATCCAAAAACTCATACCCAACTCAAACCTTAACCAAAGAGCACAAAACTACTACCAAATCGAAGATAAATGCGATGGGAAGAACAATACATTATTATCTTCGAGAAATCCGGCTCCCAAACGAGCCTCCATCGATTTATGCTCAAAGGAGAAAAGGGAAGGGAAATGGGTTGGGGAAGGGAAACTGTTGAGCCTTAAACGCATGGTTGTGTTTAATGCTTTAATTTATCTCCGATTTATTTTTGAGTTTTGATGATCAACAAAACTTGTGTTTGTTATACTAATGTGTGTACTTAGTGTGCAGATTAAGTGATTAAAAAGTGGATTGATTGAAGAAAATCGAGAGTGTGCAAAGCTTAGGGCAGATCGCCCCAGGCGATGGTGATCATCGCCCCAGGCGATGCCACGCACATCGACAGAGGTGACGTCGAGGCTCGCGCGCAGGGGGAGTTCGCCCGAGGCGATGGCCTGATCGCCTGAGGCGATGAGTTGAACGCCTGAGGCGATATGTGCATCCTTTGAGGCGATGAAGAATTGGACCAGCTGAGGCTACGGCATTGATTTGTGTCGCTGATCGCCTGAGGCGATCGACACATCGCCTGAGGCGATGCGTGTTATATGGTGACCGTTGGGGCGCGGTGATGGTGATCGCCTGAGGCGATGGCTGAGGGGATCGATGAGTGATTTCAGCCTTTTGTGTAGCAACGGCTAGTAGGAGCCTAGGGTGTCTCCTACACTATAAATATTGATGCTTTGGAGCATTTTGAAGATAAGAAACAAGCCTTCAAACTTCTACAAAGCTTTGATAATTCACATTTATTATAGCTTTGCAATCTCCATACATTGTTGTTGTATTGGAGTTTGTAATTATTTCTTTTTGTTAGAGTCTTGTGTTCTTCGTGTTGGTACACCGTGAAGGTGTTTGTTGAGTTATTGTAAAGGTCCTCCAACACCTAAGCAAGTTGGAAATTGTAAAGTCGCCACCAAGTAAAGTTGGTGCATGTGTTGTTGCTATCTTTGGAGCCCTTAAGGCCAAGAAGACTCGTGAAGAGTGTTGGTAGCTTGTGAAGAGCTTTGTGTACTCGTGAAGAGTATTGTGCTCGGGAAGAGCTTTATGTACTCGGGAAGAGTTGTATTGTGGCTAACTTGGAGCCCTCAAGGCCAAGACCCTTTGTTCTAGTGGAACCTCGGTTGGAGGTTATCTAACCGGGAAGAGGAGACGTAGGCGATTCATCGCCGAACTTCTATAACAAATTTCCTTGTCATTTACCGCTTTATTTCATTACGCATTTATTTATTTGTTTACTTCTTTAATTCTTTTATTTATCGATTGACTTAAGCCTTCCGCAAGCGCAAACTCTTTTATTTTGCAAACTCATTTTAAAAAGCTAAAGTAGCCAAGGAATCTCATTAACCCCCCCCCCCCCCCCCCCCCTCTTCGATTCCAACAGAAACGTTGGAGAGAGAGATAGAGAGAAATGAGATTCAAATGATTGAACACCGAGTCCACTTGGTATATATAGTATCAAGGCTCAAAAATCCTGAGTCTCCCACAAATACATCATTACTCATTAAAAATCATATGTGTTCAATAATTACCTCTCAATCTCAATTTCCATTACAAACCCCAGCACAAAGTACTCCGGACCCCAGATCCCACCAAAAACCAAATTCCAAGGCTATCACCAATTATGAGAATATACTTTCCACCCTTGGATCCAACGACTCCAAATACTGGATTTAAAATCCTCTGGAGCCCCAATACCGCAATTAATTCATAATTGCCACAGTTAAAATCCATTAAGGATCATTACCACAACGGGATTTACACCAATAATTCCCGGGCATCACAGTTGGATTGGGTTTCTGTAATCCCACATCGATGGGAGAAGGAAAAGTGGCCAAATCCTTTAGTGTAAAATGAGGATTTAGACTTCTGGTTTAAGTGCACCAGTCAATAGCTTGTCTAGCAACTTTTGGCTTTAGATAAATTTCTCTCTTGTTTTAGAATCTAGTAAAATTCTTATTATGCTCTGTGGTTGCAGCTGTAACTGAATTTTCACATCAGAAAAGATTTTATTATGTGTCTTTCTTGTAAGGGGGGGGGTGTGAGTTATAAAATGTTGCTAGTGGGAAAGCTTTGTGGGTGTGTTTGGGTGAGAAGAGAAATTATGTGGTTGTAATAATTTTTCATATAGTGTCTTTTTTATCTGGTCCTGATGGTTTTTCTCTTGATTTGGGAGTTTTCCACGTTAAATCATTGTGTTATTATTTCTCATTTTGCTTGCTTTCTCAATTTGGATGGTCAAATTCCCAACATTTTTCAACAAGTTCAACTACTACTGCTGTTGCGACTACTACAAATAATAATGGAGGTCCGGCAACTCGAGTGTGGGAAGTAATGAAGCCACAACCACAAGAACATCTTCATCATCGACTCGAGGGCAGCCTTCTTCAGGAGGTGCAGCAAGTTTACTTTGGGGAACTCATAACTAGCCTGCTAGCTAGCTGTAAATATGTAGAATATGTACAGCATATGGAACCCTAGGTAGCCCAATGCCTGTCTATATGAATGTGTGCGGGTGTGTAGTTGATGAACCCACTCTGTGCGTGCGACCTTATGAATATTGATACCCCTCGATGGGGGGTTGATCTACCTAATGGGTTTTAACCGACCCAATCTGATTAAGCAAGGAGTTGTAGGGTTTTGGAAGACATCTATATTCTCGGGATAAACATGGATCTAGTTGCCATTTACAATACTATTTCATATTGACTATAACTCTTCTCTCAGATTGACTAGAACTCTACAATTAGAGATTGACTAGAACTCTTATTCTATATTGATTGAGACTCTATCTCTACATCTATAAATAGAGGGCACCTAACCCTCATTCAGGTACGTTCACTTACGCAATACTTACACGCTATTGCTTACGTCTTTCATAATACGCCTTTCATATTATGCAAAGTCTACAATTTCAATACTTTTTCTATTGAAACATATACTGACTTGAGCGTCGGAGTGTCTTCGCCTACGGGCGGAGTCATCTTATCCTTTTTCTTTGATAATACAGAGATATTTTGGGACGGTTCAATTCAGTTTATAGAAGATAAATCGTTTGTTGCATCATCGCACGATATTGATTAAAGATCACACTTTTCGGTGATATCAAATATGTATAATCTTTATGTAAGTGTGTGAATATAAACTCTTGCTGAGTTTATGTACAATCTTGTCTTGTTTAAATTTTCTTCTATAACTTGTTGCATGCCATATTTTAAATAGAATATTGTACTAGAGTGTATCGATCCATTTCATTTATTTTGATTTATGCAGAAATCAGAAATCAAATCAAATCAACCGAAATAACAAAAATAATTTGAAGGAATTCTTAAAATAAGTGTTTATTTTAAACTCGAAACCACCAACAAAATTAAGTTGGTTATATTTTAAATTTCTAATAATCAATAATCAAAATCAAATTATGGTATAAAAATAAATTAACACGAAAGTCGGTGACAGTGCAAGCACAAAATTAAGTTGGTTAAACAATTGGATTGGCATAATAAACTTTGTTTTACTTTTGATAAATTGTTTTAACATTTCCCTGGACAAAAATATTTCTATAGCTTCCAAAATAAAAAGATTAGGTGATAGGGTGGAATGGAATTGGTTGTGGAGAAGACAATTGTTTGTCTGGTAGGAAGAATCTTTTGGCCACACAGCAATGGAATTTACAACACAAAATCAGCCTTCAATTGTTTGTCTGGTAGTGAATTGTTGCACATAAGGGAATTGACAATACACAAAATGAATTATTGATTGTAGTTTCAAACGTTGTTTTGCGATGATTGTTCCTTTTTTTTTTCCCAACAATTTTCCTGCCGCGATCCATTCACTAGCGAGTTTGTGAGTTTTAGTGAACTGCACTGAGTGTACATGCATCGGCGTTGGCAACATCCGTTTCTAATGTTGTTCAAGTTATATGACGTGGTTTTCCAGATTTTTGCTTGATTAAGTAATAACACACGAAGTTGGATGAAACTTGAATTGAACAAAGAAATAGGGTGCCTATGCCTAGAGCTAACGGTTGCTTCAGGTTAATTGACAGCTTCCCATGAGATTGGTGTCACATTTATGAACCTTCCTCTCTCTCAGGTTTTAATTTCTATTTTGCTTCTGAGGTTGATTGCTGCATGAATTGGCTAGAGTTTCTTTTTATTTTTTATCACAAACTTTATGTCCTTGTTTTTTCTTACTTCAGGCCAGTGAAAGTTTTTGGTTGAAATTTATCATTCTTAAGTGCACGGATGCATGGAAGCATCCATTCATAATGAAATTTGTACATTAAATGGAACCAGTCTGAGATGATGCTATTAAGATGACAAATGCTTTTGTAAATTCTATTATGTTGTGTTTGAATTGATGGATTTGATTTGGAGAAGGGATTTGATTTGGAAGAGCGAATAATGGATTTGAAATGACACACATCTTTGGTATATTTCAAATCTATCATAATTATCATTATATCTACATAAACTAAGAAAGTGATTGAATGCAACATAATTAATTCAATAATCAAATTGATTTGAAATCATGGATTTGGAATCCATGATTTCAAATCCCTCAATCCAAATAGACCCTTATTATAGAATTTGTTTACATGGACCAGATATCTTCTCATCCTGAAGTTATTTTGGGCTAAAGTCATGGAAATTGATTTTTGGCAAGTAATTTATTTTGGATCTAGTTTTCTCTTCTAATTTTACGGATGCAAACATTATTCAACTGCATGTTAAAACGAATATGCATGAAATCATCATGCCTGATCGAATGTATTTGTCGTAAAGATATTGGGCTTTCTGTCCTTGGTTTTTATAAGCAATTCTTTATTAATTAATCTTTTCATAGATTAATGTTAGATTCAATATTTTGTATATCTAATAATGTGAAAGCTGTTTCCGGAAGCATGAGAAGAAAATAGAATATGTAACTTGGCCAAATTTTCTTCTATTTGATTACTCTTGACAGTGTGATGGTTTAGGCTGCGGAATATTTATGCTGCCATTGGCTTTACTATGTGATGTGATATGTTATTTCTCGATTTATGGTAGAATTAAGTGTTTATGAAAAATAAAGGAAAGACATCAAAGTTTTTACATGGAAAGCCCTCGAATTGAGAGAAACCACGGGACCTAGTCCAGTATATTTTCATTATCACGCTCTTGATTTATTACAGGACTTTTTGACACAAAATACGATCGCAGAATGACTATATGAAAATATTTCAAAAATGACGAAAATGACCGAACAGAAATGTGCTCTCTTCGGAGTCTTTTTTTGCCTCAAAAGTCCAACCCCTTCCAATGAGACTATCAGTGAGTATTTATAGGGCTGATCCCTGTGGTTAGTTCGCGGGAAATCCGGAACATGATCTCCTCTGATCGTGGCTTTATTGGGGCAAAACGTGTCCGAGAAATCCGCGTCCCATTACTGCACGTTTTTTACGCCGGTTGATTTGTTGGTTATCTCCGGATCTTTCGCTATTCTTTTGACCAGAAAACCCGAGGAGGGTTTAACAGCTGTTCGTAATCATCCTGTTCGATGCTACCTGCTCGGTATACGACTGTTCGGTGCTACCTGCTCAGTATACGACTGTTCGGTTTTTGAGGGGATAAAGTCAACATGTCATATGACATCACTGTGATTTACTTGTTACCTTTTGTCCATGAATTACTATCTTACTCTGTCACAAGGGTCCATTCTTCATTGTCTGGCAATTCCGCACCTGCTCACCATCCTAAAGCCCCAAGTATCAACTCTTTCTCTCTACAGGTAATTTTTGTTTATTTCATCATTAAACTTATATATCATGTTTGCACTTGGGTAGTCTAGTATATGACACTTTGTTGAAGTGATGTTCTGCTTGGTGATAATATTAATCTTTGTTGAAGTGATGTTCTGCTATGCCAATATAACAATTATACTTTTATGATATAACATAAATAGTACTACTAATAGATTTAGATGAGAAGGGCTTTAAGCTATGAGTTAGATTTTATTAAACAAGTGATTTAAGGTACATGCCATATTACATAAATTTAACCCACTGAAATTAAAATGAACTTTTGGCTCATTTACATTATAATCATAAAATACTTGTAAACGACCAAATTTGAACCATATCACTTGTGTATTCAATTGATAGATATGTTGATTTATCATTTTATATGCTACAATAACCACTGTTGAAAAAATTATAGGAAAACCTGTTTAAACGAAGGATATTGAAATATAATTAAAAATACTTGACCAAAAAAAACAATACATGCATGCTGAAAAGTAGAATACGAACAAACAAATATTATAAAAATTCTTAAACTGAATCATTTTTCTCTGTTTTACTTCGGCTTAGAAGAAAATCACTTGATGATAGTTTAATAAAAGATCGTCAGCTACACTTACACTTGATGATTTCGATAGTGAGTGTTGGATTTTGAGACAGAATAATAAATCGAGACAACATTGATATATTAATCTGTTGTCTTTCCCTTTTTTGGGTCAAGTTTTGTTATTTTCTTTAAACAATTTATTATGCTCACTATGCATTGCGGGATTATAGTTATAGAGTGATGTTGGGTTAATGTTGGTTGGCATGCTATCAACTCATCGATGAACAGAATTTTCTTTGAATCGGTTGGTATACAATTGTGTGTAGACTTTGTTGGCACCTAAATGATACTTTAGGTGAAAGTGTTTGAGCAACACTTTTTTGAAAAGCATATTTGATACTTCCAAAAATGTTGCAAGAGATTTCATTGAAAGTTTAAACCCGTCAAAGTTCGTAAGCAGTGGAGAGTTAGGAGTTCATTGGTGTGAAGTGAAAGTTAAATGTGGCAATGGAATTTGAAGAGTAATTAATTCGGTCCATAGGGAATATTAAAAGTATTGGACAAGCTATTGGAAATAGTATTGCTTGACCAAAGCATCTGGTACTCATTCTTAATATGAATTTGTTTCTGTTTTTCACGTTCCTGAAGTTTCCTTTATATGATATGTGTAGTTTGTAATGAATGAAGCATGGTACGGAAGCTATTGAGAAAAGTTTAGGGAGATTATATTTGTTTCGGTTGATTTGATTATCACTATAGATTGTCGAAGCTTATTTAGTTTTTTTGTAATGACTTTGATAGCTTGAATACTTTAATCCGACTTTATTTTAGTTTAATAGATTTTGGTTATTTGTGCATTAAAATGTGATAGAATATTGTGACATGATTCATGAATGTTAATACATATATTGTTGTTTATTTGTTTTTTTTATATGTATAATCAAGAAAAATGGAAGAAAAAAAAATTTGTGTGTATGTTAATACTTTGAACGTCGCCATATCAATGTTTGGTGATACTTTATTTTATCACTAAGTTAGTCATTGAACTCTTAAATGACGGTAGATAGTGTCACAAAAATTATTTGTTGTGACACTTTTATATATTGTAAATTGTAGTATGTGTCACTTTAAAGCGTCATTATAATTTAAGAAACTTATAGAAACATTCACCTATGAAACGCTATAAGCAAGCGTCATTAAAGAAAAAAATGTCACTATATCAACATTTCATGTGTGCTTATTGGTGCCACTAAATCTATTTTTTTAGAGTGAATGTGGACTTGCGTAGTTTGGACCATATGGAATCTTCCAAATGCGACGATATTCTAGGAAGCGAAATTGGATATGTTTAACATAGTTGACAGGATTAAAATAAGACTCTGGAATTGGTTGGCAGCCAAAAAAATTGGCACTGAATCTTATAGTGTTAACCACCGGTTTAGATTTCTATTAAATTGCTTAATAATTAATGAATGGTAGCCTAGTTTGGTTGATTGTATCAACCATGTAACTTCGAGCACTTCTAATGCTCCATCTAATAAATTTATTTGCCCATAAAAAAACACGAAAATTGATCCACATTTATACAAAAATTGAACACAAATAACTAAATTGTCAAATATTTGTGTCCTACACTTGTTATGTTCATAAAAAAAAAACTAAACAAAATTACTGAGATATGCAATCGAAAATCCCTTTTCCTTTTTGCAAAAGCAACAAAGTGGGAAAATTATCAGAATTATTAATGGTATTTTCCGAGTGATAAAGAGGAAGATTAAATAACATAGCATAGGAAACAAATATACATATGATGTAATGCTTATGCAGGATAAATAACGTACCATAGGAAACAAATATACGTATGATGTAATGAAATAACGTACCATAGGAAACAAAAATACATATGATGTAATGCAGGAAGATTAAATAATATACATATGATGTAATGCAGGAAGATTAAATAACGTACCATAGGAAACAAATATACATATGACGTAATTAAATAACGTACCATAGGAAACAAATATACATATGATGTAATGCATATTCATAATGGTAAAATAATCCTTTAATCACGTAAAATTGGTGTTCTCTGGTTATACATCCACACGCAATATACAGTATCTCTCTCACAAATATGCATATACATTGACAATATTTTAATATTATTTTGTCTGTTGATATCTTGTTGTGTTTTCGTTAGTGTCAACACTAGGCGCCTGTATTTGCAGATGTGGTTTGGTTGTGTGTGACACACTGGGTGTTTTTTGTAGCTGCTCTATTGTCTTACGAATACATAAGGTTCCAAATAAAATAATTTGAAATGAGTAGAGTAACTCGTATATCTTATAAATGGCTAACATAGTTTTTTTTTTTTCAATGTGGGACAACTCTCAATACGCCCCCTCACATGTGACATTATATAAGTCAAACACGTGGATTGATAACAAGAGTGATGGTAGGCATGCGGACGGAATAGTCAATCACATTAAAATTCGGATCTGATACCATGCTAAGAATACATGTGGTTCCAACTCAAATCAACTGGTAATAAGTGGAGTAAGTTATGAATCTTATAAAGAGCTAACATATCTTCTAATTTCTCAATGTGGGACAACTCTCAACGTATTGTATTGTTTCATATTTTAATATAATCCAATATTTATGTCAAAAAAAAAAAAGTCAGAATCGTGCGATCTACATTAATGATGTAATCATCAAACTTTCGTTTATACATATATGATCACACGTTACGTGTATAGAAATGGAAATTAGCAAGAAAAAATGTTATTCAACAATTGAATATGTCCATAGTCAATGAATATTTTAACCCCCGAGCCATGCACCCGATCTTTTCCCCTATAAGAAGCCTTCGATTGCCAACGCCAAATGTGTAATATATACAGACAGGAAAAAAAAATACTAATCAATGGCATCAAATCCTTCTTCTTCCTATCAATATTCTAGCGGAAAGCCACGCACAGATTCCCTTGTGAGCCGTTTTCCAGAACGTGGTGCTGATAATTCTACCGCTGCTCCTGCAAACAATAATGGAGGTGTGGCAGATCGTGCGTGGGGGGAGGTAATAAGGTCGATCACGCGAGAATACCTCCATCGTCGACTCGCGGGCGGTACTCTGCAGGAGGGGCAGCAAGTTACCTTTTCTCGAACTGATTACTAGCCCGCCAGCTAGCTGTATATATGTAGAATATGGACAGTAGGCCGATATGTGTTTGACCTTATGTAGGGTGTATAATTTATGTACGAGTATGTATATATCTATATATATATATATATATATATATATATATAATGTATGTGTGTGTATACTTGTTATTATGTATTAATTGTGAATTCTTAGATATACATGTGAACTTCGGTTAAGATTCTTCGGTTTCGTTATTTTATTAATCGTTTTTCCCTTCAATCTTTTTTTTTTTATTGACGAATCAAAATTTTTTTCAAAGGTGAAAAACTCAAATACTCTGGGCATACCCAGACAAAAATACAATGATCAAATACTATACAATCTCTCAAACATCAAGGTCCCCTGTAAAATATCATATGGGTAAAGATTTATTCAATAGATCGAATTACATGAAATCATAATTGTGAAAATAATTTCATGAAAATTTGATTATGAAAATAATTTATTCCCATCTCTGTAATCGTCTACAATAAACTTGATATTCCTAGCTGACCAAACAAAATATACAATAGAAAAGAATGTCAAGACCCCAGCCTTCATGATCCCAGTTGTCATGTATTATAAGTACTAGGGTTTGTTTGATGATGCCCTTAAGGGTAGTGCTCTTAGGGGCATCATCACCATTCATTTGGAATCTTTAAAAAAAAAAAGATTCCACGTGGATGATACCCTTGAGGACAGTGTCCTTCAAGGCAGCAACAATGGAATCAGGTACTAGATAGGTGTCATGTATTATAGGTACTAGGTATCATTTATGTTTAACTTGGTTACATGTCATATTTTATCTTGATCTTGAAATATTATATATTATATATATATATATTGTCAACTCTAACGTGACACTCATTTTGTGTGTATGTAGCGTGTGGTGTAATTTTTTGATAAATTGATTTATAAATTTCAAGTTGAGATTTTAATAATTAAATAATATAACTAGATTGACTGAACATTAAAAATACATACTTAGGTAGATCGAGAATGTTTATTATTAAAAATTACACACGTAAGCCACTACGAAACGTATCAATAGATCAAATTTGAAATAAAAAAGGATCTTAGATAACAAAACAACTTGTAAAATACTACAATTTTTGCGGTCTAGATCACCGGGCCTTCCGCTATTCTTTGACCATATACCTAGCAGGGTTTAATAGTGTTCGGATATTGTGCTGTGATACTTCTATTCGATATCTTGTTCGGTACTTGCAGGGGATTTTACCTGAGAAAACTGATATGTCATATTGACATCAAAACATAAATAACTAAAATGCCAAATATTATGTGCCTGGACTTTTAATGCTTATCCCCACATAGTTTGTAAATTTTAATGTTTGAAATATCCCCTTCCATGATATGGGAGCTGCTCCGTTAATGGTATATTCCGAGTAATAACGAGGAAGATTAAATACCTTACAATAGGAGATCAATACATATAATCCACACGCAATATATAACACACACACACACATATAGTATATATATATATAACG